>JAKKPZ010000459.1:0-33772 GCA_022814885.1 Ditylenchus destructor | reverse complement strand
TTAAAGTTTAAACGATTCATAGAACGTAAATTTTCGTGTTTTTTAGATTATCTTCTCAGATATGGAACCATATTTGAGAAGTACAGGGTGATCAATTTATTTTCGCACTTTTCTTTTCTGAATATCTTTTTTTTATTCGCGTTTCAGATATAAGTGTTTATGCTCATTTTGTAGCTAAGACTTTACCATTTTGTTTAAAAAAAAGATCTGCCCGATCGGCATACAAATGTGGAAAATGGACTTGCCAAATGCGGAAGAAATTTTCCGATTTTCGGGTCGCTGCAAAATTGTGGATTTTTAGGTCATTGGCCGTTTTAGACGGCCGTTTGTAGCCATTTTTTGCACCTGGGGGTTTTCAGGTGTGCTGATTCCGAATCTGAGGTCGGTTTTCAGCTCGAGATTCAAATTTGGCGTTTTCTTGGCATTCTGCCCGGATGCGCTTAATGCAAGTGCGCAAATGGTGAAAAATTGCAGTTCTATGCTGCGATATTGAAAAATTAATTGCAGAATCGAAATCAGCGCATCAAAAACCCTTAAAACCACTCATTACCATAAAATGTCCTGAAAATTGTGAAAAAATTGCAATTTTTGGCCAAAAATGGACCAAAAATTTGCGAAAAATGACGTTTTTTGAGACGATACGTAAAAACTAACCGCAAATTCGTGATCAGCGCATCCGAAAACCCCTAAAAACACATTTTGCCGAAAATCCGAAAAAATTTGATTTTTTGGTCACTTTTGGACCATAGGGGGGACCATATGGTTCTTGAAAAAATCAATTTTTTTGAAAATAGGCAAAAATTTTCTGCTGTGTGTGTTTATAGTATAATATATAATTTTTTGCCGCCGAACGCATTCTTAGGGTGCTTGTTAAGTTTTGGTCGGTCCGGTTTGGTCCGCAGGACCGGCCACCCCCCCCCCCCCGGTCCGGTTGCCATGCTTGGTAGAGTCCCCTAGCAGTAGAAATCGAGACCCTTCAAATTGCCGCGTAAACAAAACGCCAATCCTCCTTCGTAAACACGCCGCGGCGTGTTTACGATTACGTAAGCAGGAAGAAGGAGCCTGCGGCGCTATGTTTCCTTCCATTTTCTATTGCAGGGGTGGACGAGCGGACCGGACCGGACCGACCCCTGAGCCGGTCCCGACCGGGCCGACCCCCCCACAGGGGTGGACGAGCGGACCGGACCGGGCACGACGAAAAATTTTTTAAAAGGTGCCTTATTTGGTGCAAATTTTTGAGAAATTTTCGAAAAAAATTACCGAAATTATATATTAAACATTACCTCAACACTGAAAATTTTCATCTCCAACCTCACATATTAAAAACTTTTTTCTTTGATCTTTACATTGTATCTTAGATATTTTCAAAATTTTTTCGCCTGCGGCGCGATTTTATCCTTCAGTTTTTGCTGTAATTTTAGATAGCGGCGCAATTTTAGATGCAAATTTCAAGCATAATTTATAAACAATAATGATTTCATAGACACCGTTTATACTAGTACTAATCATTGCGCCGCAGGCGAAAATTAAAAATAAATATGCTGTTTGCCAAATTTTTTGCGAAAATTTTTGAAAAATTTTGTGAGGTTGGAGAAAATTTGCTTTGAAAATTTTCAATGTTGAGGCAAAATATTCAAAATTTTTCGCTCGGCCGCGCCCTATCGGGCACGGCCGAGTGCATTCTTGAAGGTGCGGAAAAAAATTAGACAATTTTTGGTTACTCGAACTTTTCCGACTGAATTTGCCCCGGTTATAAAATTTTATGATAATCTTTTTCTGAAAGTAGAGGGCATTTTGACAAAGCAAATCAAATATGTTCAAAAATGTTCTAGCTTAAAATTTTTGTGATATATTACGCCTATTGAATATTTGAGACTTCTGAATATTTGAGGCATTTACACTTTACGCGACATTTGAAAAATTATCAAAATTTAAGCAGAAAATGTGACTTTTTATGACAAGTCGGCAAAAATTCAAGAAACATCTAAAGTTCTACAACTAGCAAATTAAGCCTAAGACTGCAAAAAATGTTCTAATTAAGCTTAAAATGCCGAAAACTAATAAAAACTACAATTTTTAAGAAATTTGACCTCGGAAAATTTTTTCAGATTTTTTGAGAAATTTTACTTCCGGTCCGCGGTCCGGACCGGACCGACCCCTTGCCCGGTCCGGACCGGGCACGAGGTCGGTCCGGTCCGGGTAAAAAGTCGGTCCGCGTCCACCCTTGTTCTACTGTACGTTGCTATTTTTCCAAAATATTCGCCTGCGGCGCTTTTTTGTTGTTTGTATGGTTTTTCTCTTATAAAACACGGTCTCGGCCATTTTTAAGTCGCAAATATTTTCTGCGTCTAAGTGTTTTGGGGTACTTTGTGTTTCAGTAGAAAGATTTGGCCGGTTTTCATTAGGAAATTAAAATCAATTTCGCGCAATTGCAACATGAAATTACGGCGTATTGCGCGCAAGCTCGAGAAAAGGTCAGAAAACCGATCCCCTGGAATATTATTTTATATAAAACACAATAAAATGGCGATTATTATTGTTTGTCTGCATATTGTTTAGAAAAATGAGTAATTTTCCTCTGAGCATTCTAATTTTGAAAAATATTCGCCCGCGGCGCTATTTTTTCTCTAATTTTGTATCACGTCTCAATGTTTTTCCTAAATTTTGGGCCGGATTTGTGGAATATAGTCAAAACTTTCAATGTTATAATTTATTTCAGTGATTTATTACAGTCAAGTTTTAAAGAGAATGCCAATTTTTTCAAAATATTTTGCCTGCGGCGTTTAGATTTTTCTATATAATTCTTCGCAAAAATGACGAAAAATGTGGCAAATGGTCTAAATTAGAACAAAATTCCATAGGACGACCCAGCGGCTTCGCCGCATGGCGGCGACCCTGATCATCCATGGGGGGAGGGGCCGTGTGGGGGCTGAAACCGGTACCAATCGTCTTCTCTCGGCGTGACGAAGCGTTTGACGTATCATACGCCCAAATCCGAGCGCAGCATGAAAAGTTGCCTTTTCTGGCCCCCGGGGGGTAAAGGGGGTCGTAGGGGGCCACAGGGGGCCGTATGGGGGCTGAAAATGGTACCAAACGTCTTCTCTCGTCGAGACGAAGCGATTGACGTATCACTCGCCAAAATCCGAGCGCAGCATGAAAAGTTGCCTTTTCTGGCCCCCGGGGGGTAAAGGGGGCCACAGGGGGCCGTATGGGGGCTGAAAATGGTACCAAACGTCTTCTCTCGTCGAGACGAAGCGATTGACGTATCACTCGCCAAAATCCGAGCGCAGCATGAAAAGTTGCCTTTTCTGGCCCCCGGGGGGTAAAGGGGGTCGTAGGGGGCCACAGGGGGCCGTATGGGTACTGAAAATGGTACCAAACGTCTTCTCTCGTCGAGACGAAGCGATTGACGTATCACTCGCCAAAATCCGAGCGCAGCATGAAAAGTTGCCTTTGTAACAACCCACCAAAAGCAGAAAAAATGGCGTTTTCTCGCTTTTCGTGGCGGGATCACCCCAAATCTGACATTGATAACCCCCCCTAAAATCATGGGTTTTTGGGTGGTACTCGCGAGTTTGGGGTCCGGGACCCCCAAAAAGTGGGTTATTCTATTGCGGGCGGACGGAAAGACACCTATCAACTTAGAGGGACCCGATGAACAAAACCACAAAAACGTGGCCGAAAATTGGAAAAAATGAACAAAAACAGTAAAAATTGCTGAAAGTTGCGAAAAAGTGAACGAAAGCATGAACAATTTTTTTTAAATGAACAAAAGCATGAAAAAATAACCAAAAAGTGCAAAAGAATGAACTAAAACCCGAAAAAATGACAAAATAAGGGCAAAAATGAAAATTTTTGATAAATTTGACTCATTTTGGGAAAAATTTGAAAATATCGGTAAAAACCGATATATCGGTATCGGTTCTTCAATTTTTGAAAATATCGGTTCGACCGATATATCGGTAAAACGGTTTGGCCGACCTCTAATTAAAATCATGCGCGAATTTAGTCCTGAGTTCAAAGAGTAGAAAGTCACAAATGTTTCAAAAATCTGTCCTATTTACCTTCTCTAATCTCGTAATGGCACATTTTTAGTTTCAGCTCTCCCAGTAATGTAAAGCTTATGGGTAAATTCAGTCCCAGATTTTCGGTCTATTAATTAAACTATATTAATTAAGTCTATTAATTAAAATGACCCTAGGACTTATGCGAAAAACTTAGATTTGAGCTGAGGCAAGACTAATTTTAGGTCAAAGTAATTTTTTTAAATTTCGCAAAAGGGTGCCAAATTTCAAAAGTTACGAAGGTTTTTAGAAATTGAAAAATTTACGCTGACCCCCAAAATTCGCCAATTTTCCTCAATTTTCGGTGCGGTGTCTTGAAAATGACCATTTTTCAGGGCAAAATCGTAGATAAAGTGGATAAACAAATTACATACCCTGATTCAGGACAAAAAGTTGGCTATATAAGAGTAATATCAGATTTGACCTAGGAGGCCAAAAAATTGGCTAGAAATTACTCCAAATTTTGCGTACCTATTCGGATACTCTCGGCAATGAAGGGTTAAGCCTAAAATTAGACTTGCCCCAGCTTAAAAGGCAGGTGAGTAAGTAATTAAATCCGTAAAAGTTGTTCGAATAAGTCATTTTAAGCTATTACTTAAAGCTTAAGTTTGACGATAGATAGCTTAATTAACAGAACGAAAATCTGCGACTGAATTAGACGGGACTGCATTTACCCATAATCAATGTGGAAGACTTCCGTTGCACCCATTTGCTTTTTCGGAGAGGAAAAAGCAGTTTCCTAAAACCTCTATCACAGTGGCGCACCCAGAATTTTTTTTTGGGGGGGGCACATTTTCAAGGGAATCGCCATTTTTTTTGGGGGGGGGGCACCGCCAAATTTTCGGCTTTTGGGGGGCACCATTTTGATTTTTTGCCCAAATTTGCACTGATTTACACTCATTTTTCAAAATTTTCCCATTTTCCGCGGGGGGGGGGGGGGCACGTGCCCCCGGTGCCCCCCTGAGTGCGCCACTGCTCTATCAATATACCGTATTTCCTCTAATTAAGCCCCCGGAGGAGACGAAAGAGGCTTTTCTGTCTTTTACTACATGGGGCTCAATTATAGGAAATTAAGGGGCTTAATTAGAGGAAATACGGTACTCTGAGAACCGACTTTCTCATTAGATATCAAACGGTCAAAATGCTTCTTTAAATTTCACATGATCTCAAGTTCAGATTAAATTTTACAAACAACAAACAAAATTAAATTCTCACAATGCTAATTTGGCTGACGTCAAGAAAAGCCAAAGAATGTCTGTGGGTTTGAATCAGATTCCAGAATCTCTTCGAAACAAGACTGCTCGTTGCCAGCTGGCAATAGTTGAGATATTTGAACACTTGCACCATGGTACCGTTATCCATTGCGGCGCTATATGGAATTGCTAAATAGTGAATAAATTAGTAAAGTATAAATCGGAAATATAACCCAATTCATGCGTAAAAATGCGCTATGCATGATATATTTTTTATAAAAAAACGCAAAATGGCTTCAGTTATTTGAAGCTTCAATTCGAAATTCATTCACAGAGAGATAGAACATAAACGGATCCAAAATCAGTGAAAAACAGCAAATCGGCTAATAAAAATGGTGGCCATAAAACAGGACGGTAGAACAGCACCAACAGGACGCAATTTACAAGGACCAGCCTGAAGCAATAGCAACAGAATACCAGAAAGAAAATGGGATTTTTCAGTGCAAAATTTTGAAAAGAGCTAAATTTGATGGAAAATAGTAATCGCTTGTGTAATGTAAATCGTTCGTTGGCATCTTGGGTACAGCCCAAGACTACCCTTATTTTTTCAACCGGGATATTGTACACTTTATAGGTTTTCGACCATGCTGAGTCAGAATTTGACTTTATTTTTATCTAGGATCGGCTTTAAGGGTCGAAATGACACTCTTAAGTGTTTGACAATTCGATGCGCTTATTCAGAATCTGCAATTATTTTTCACCTATCGCGTCAAAAAAGAGCGTTTTTGGACCATTTTTGTTAACCAAAAAGGGTAATAATTTCGACCCTTAGAGTCGATCCTAGGTAAAAATAATGTCTAATTCGGACTATAATAATAGTCCGAATATATAATAAAGAATATTAAAGAGTACAAAATCCCGGCTGAAAATGATCAAAAATAAGCCTAAATAGATTTGTTCCAAAAGTAAGTTATGCCCCATCATGAGTACATCTTACTGCCTTTTGGAAAATCGGAAGGCCGATTGTTCACCATTTCAAATTCACATTTGAACATAAAGGGAATTGCTTTGTGAGCCGAATTTGCTTAGATAAGCTTATCTTAGATAAGATAACGACGAAATAGTGTGGTTGTCCAATGGCAGACAGCGCAATTCAGGGTTATCGCGGCGGGTAACGATTTTTGCCGCAGAGCTGTGAAATGTTGAAATCGGCCTTCCGATTTTCCAATAGGCAGTATATCAATTGCATATCGGCATACACATGGAAAAAACTAGCATTAAAACTCAGTAGTAAAAAGGCCCCAGTGGTAAATCGCTCGTTGGCATCTTAGGTCATCACAAGAAATTCTCACCGACTTCTGAAAACTCTGCTAATTTTAACATCGAGAAATTGTGCAAAAAGATGTTGCTATTCGCTTTGTAGCGGACATTTTACCTTTTCGTTTAAAAATGGAGCAATTATTTGTCAGAGTTATGTTCAAAATAAGAGAGACACAAAATTTGGATCTCTGACAAAAGAGGCAATTTTCAGCATTTTTATAGAGAAAGCGACAAAATCAATGTGGGATTCTACATACATACAAATTAGACTACACATAGAGATCCAGCTCAAATACTATTTTAGGATGCTTTTGGGGATCGAATCGGATTTTCTTGGCCTTTTTAAACCGACCCAAGCATACTTAAGAATGCACTCGGCGGTGAACTTCAAATGAATTTCCATCGTCCGTGCCCTAGAGAGCGCGACCGGCCAAAATTTTTAGAAAGTTTTAGTGACTATCCAATTTTTCAGTGCAAATTTTTGAAAAAGGGCTAAATTTGGTAGAAATGTTGGATCGGAAATATCGGTTTTTTGGAGTTCGGATCGAGTTGGCGGTCACGATGGATCGGATCGGACCCGCGATCAAAGTTCCCAGCCCTGGTCAGCATTGCAAACAGAGAAGAATTCAGGAATGTCTCAGGAAAATTTGTGTCAACGAGTAAATTTTTTTATTTTATTACTAACAGTCCGAAGAGTAATTGTGCAAGTGCTGTTAAATTCGGATGGAGGAGAATGATTGACATCGTTAGATATGAGAGTGATTGACATGGAAAGATCCCAACACATAAATTTTGCACGTGTGTAAAATTTTCGTTTCAAAACCCATAACCAGAGATCAGGTACAACCTTAATGGTTAATCTTATTTCATCCTAGTAGATCAATACAATTGAGAAAGATGAGAATGATTGATATCGTTAGATATGAGAATGATTGACATGGGAAAGATCCCAACATATGAATAGTCAGGTACTGTATATCTTCGAATGACAGGTCACAAATTTGATTAGAATTTAACTATAAAATTCTGGTGATTGAGATCTAAAATGTATTAAAAAGGTAGCAATTCAACGTTTCTTAAAAGTGAGACTGCCGTGGTCTAGTATAATAATTTCAACTCGCTGATTGTCGATTCAACACTTTGAAGTCCGTTAGGGCTCGGGTATTTTGCCTGAGGTGGATTTTTTGGACATCCTGGATCTGAATCCGAGCTTCTCCAAAATCAATCTGAGACACCCCAAGGGGCTCCGCTCTGCCCGCTACCCCACACCGTCCCGGGAGACGTTAAGTGAAAACGTCAAGGGAGAAGGTTCCAACGGGAACAGTACTGCGAGAGGGGAAATCTCCCCAGGGGAACGTCCGGACGGACCGTCCAGTACCCCTTGGAGATGGTCGAATTTTCATTTTTCAAGAAGAATATTTGAAAACAGGTATAATTATCAGTCCAGAATCTTCCAGGAAAAAAGTTGACGGATCATACAATGACGCTCGATTGAATTTAATAGCGTTTGAATTGGCGGCTTTGGCGCGATTGCGCCAAACAACTTCTGGAACATTCTAGAAGGATGTTTAATGGCTTTAATTAATGCTGAGACTCTGCGCTTTCGATAGAGCTATTACACACCCTTCTAGAGTGTTCCAGAAGTGATTTGGCCAATCACGACAAAGCCGCCAATTCAAACGCTATTAAATTCAATCGAGCGTCATTGTAATTATTTGGGATTACAAGGATATTCTTGAGCAACCATATGCAAAGTTAAAACCTAATAGTTGCTCAAAGTTACATGTCAAACACAAAACGTCTATCAATTTTGTGTAGGATTCGTTTTGAATGCCTTTAGGCTATATTGTTACAATAATAAAATGTGTATGTAGAACAATTACTGCAAAACAAATCGATAACTTTGCCAGAAATGTCAAAACCATTCAAAAATTGACCATTTTTAGGCCAAAAATAGCAAAAATTTTTTAATCGCGGGACAACGCAAAAATAATGTCAAATTCGGACTCAGCGGGGCCAAAAACCCCTAGAAACATACATTCCATTGGGTATTATTGCGTTTATCTGCACTTTTTTATTTGGCCCCTTAAATTGCAGTATGCCAAAAAAGTGCCAAAAATCGCACGATATGAATTTTCCGACTTCAGATTCGTGTTCAGCGCATCGAATTACCCCTAGAAATGTGGTTTTTGAAAATTTGA
The DNA here is from genome assembly GCA_022814885.1 of Ditylenchus destructor. Taxonomy (NCBI): domain Eukaryota; kingdom Metazoa; phylum Nematoda; class Chromadorea; order Rhabditida; family Anguinidae; genus Ditylenchus; species Ditylenchus destructor. The sequence continues at coordinate 24,994 of JAKKPZ010000459.1, read as the reverse complement.
AATTTTTTTGAATTCCTACTGTTTCGTCCCTTAAAGTGCAGTAGCGCCCAAAACGTATAATTAGCAGATTATCAAATGGTATAATTATCACTCACTGAATTCGGCTCAATCTGAATCTTCCAGGAAAAAAGTGAGCTGAAAAATGACGCTCAAAAACGCACTCCAATCGTACGTTTTGAGGATGAATTAAAATTTTCCCGTTTTTTCGAAATTGACAAATTTCTCGGCATTGCCAAATAATTATGTGCTTGTGTTTGTGTCTTTTTCACAAGCACAAGCACTGAATCTGGCGCGAATTTATGTCAATTTCTGATACAAACTTTATCATAAACATTAAAGCCTTCAAATCGCTCATGCTTGGGCCACGCAAAGAATGGATTCTGTAATGGGTTTTGTGTATTATTCTCTTCCCAGTCTATAGTTTAATCACAGTCTCTTCTTTGTCTGTGATCTCTCCAAACATTTATTACGAGATTTTCTAACTATTGCGAATTAAACGGACTCAAAATTGCGGTTAAAAAGTGCTCTATACTTCACTTAGGAAAGAAGAATCAAAATTTGTCATATAGTCTGCAAAACTGCGAAATTCCTTGTGTAAATCCTAGTACCACAATACGAGACTTAGGTGTTTATTTCTCAGCTAACCTCAAATTCGGAGAACACATAGAGATTATTTGTCGAAAAGCCCAAAAAGCTTCTTTCGCTCTCTTAAAAGGACTGAAATCTTGTGACCCAAAATTCTTAGTTGACATGTTTACAACATACGTTAGACCGATCTTAGAATTTGCCTCTCCAGTATGGAACCCTCATTTTAAAAAGGACATTCAAAAAATTGAGAAAATACAAAAACGTTTCTTTGAACTGGTCTATAAACGAACTCAATATTTTAGAAATAATTTAGAATTTCCATCATATGATCAATTATTAGTTCTATTCAAAAAGTAATCTTTAGAAGATAGAAGGCTAAAAGCCGACCTAAAATTGTTCCATGACATAATTCATGAGAAAATTTCTATCAGACATAACAACTCTTTTTACTTTGAGAAAACTATTACTAGAGGTGATTTATATAAGATAAAAACAAATCAATGTTCTACTAACGTCCGGGTCCATTCTTTCTTTATCCGTACTGCTAGGCTATACAGTAAATTACCAACTCATATTCGGAAAACATCCCCCAACGAATTTCACAATTTAATTAGTACAAAAGAAATCCAAGAAATCTTCCCCCCTAAATGAACTTGGCTTGTCATACACTATCACTATTGAGATATGTTGTCTTCGCTTGATATGATTACTTGTTCTTTATCACTTGTTGCATTATGACATTTAAATTGTTGACTTTATTGTATATACCCATCGCTCCAAGATGAGCAAATAAATTAAATTAAATTGTTTTGTGTATTTCAGTGCTCTATACAAACCCAAAGAGCAACCCATTCCCCGATCAAATCGATTTGATTTTATGTTCTTTGTTCTAGATTCTTTGTTTAAACCCAAAATGAAATAAAATGAATTTGTCTGCACTGCAAAGAGCATTACAGCGCAGACATAAGAATGGGTTTGTGTATACCTTTGTCTCTGTCGAAAAGACGTGTTTCATGTCTGCTTCACAACGCAGCCCATTCTGTAGAGACTACAGCGCTTGGTAAAACATAGGCTGGGGAAAAGAAAAATACAAAACCCAGTCCAGAATCCATGCTTGCGTAGCCCTAGTGTCAGTCTTGTTCTTCAAGCTTTCGCTCAGTTTGCATTTTGTCGGTTTGAATTTGCGCCAAATATATGCTGTTGGCGTTTCGTTCAATTTTCTCTGTAAATATTTTCTCAGTTTTCACTGCGTGTGATTCTGCAATGAAGGCGTTTAATGCTCAGAAGCATACTTTTGAATCAATTCAATCTCGAAATTTTCTGAGACCAAGTAAAAAAGAACGTTTGAACTAGTTTCTTATAGCAAACAAGTTTTATTCTAGCACGGATTTTTATGTTCAGTTTGAAAAACATCCCAGCTCTTTTGAAACTGTTATAAAATATTCGTTTCCAGATTATCCAAAAATGTTGCAAGTTGAACTATTGCTAATTTAACTCTAAAATCTTAATCCCTAAAAATACCCCTAAGAGTGCTAAAGGAATGTTTGGCGCTTGAGGATTGTAATTTTTGTAATAAATGTATGAAGATTTTGAAAGCGTTTAACATTTTCGAAGATTCATTTCCCTCTTTGCTCAGTCCATTGCCCATGTATGAAATTTAATTTTGTATGCTCTTTGCTCACAAATTTGAACAGAATTTATTCAGATTCAAATTTAGGAAATCCAAAGTCGAGCGGCCCGCCACGGGCGGGGCCGCCAGTGGGCGTATTTTCAGCTATATCCGCGGAGTGTTCAACGAACTGATCGCAACTTTCACATTCCACAGGCTCTATGGGTTCTATGCGTTTGGACTTTGTGTTCTGTTACTTGTCTGAGCATGTGATCAAAGGATACTCCCTGGGCGTCGCAATTCGTGTGATATTGAATCAGTTGCAACATTTGCTCCACATCCGATTTCGGTCTTGCATTTCGGAAGTCTCTCTAACTGTAAGTCAATTTGAACTTTGATCTGTGTCCAACAATTCCCAAATCTCTATTGTGTATCTTGAGCTCAATTTTCAGTTCCCTGTCTCAGCGTGGGACTGCCTGGCAATCTGCTCTTTCCTACTACTCATCGTTGGCCGTAAAATTCTCGGCCCAGTTGTGAAGTTGGGGCGAAGATTGCGCACGCCGTTTTCCATTGACTTTATGCTGGTTGGTTTCGTTTTATAGTGTTTAATATCACTAAGTAACTTTTGAATTGACTCTTATTGAGGATAATAAATGTCGGTTTTTTAGCTTTTCGTTCTTGTTAATAGTTATGTGGTTTATAACATATTTGTATAATTTTATGAAGATTTTTGTTTAAGTTAACTTTTGCTTAATTTGACATAAAGCTTAGTCAGAAAAATTATTTCATAGTGACATGAAATTTCTAAATTCAAGAATTTCAAGAAATAATAATGAAAAAACGAGAGCTCAGAAAACTAACAAAATTAGCAAAAATGTTACTTTCTAGGTTGATCTAAAATGTACTCTTATTTTGTACTTATAACAGATGGATATTGAATGTCAGTAATACAAAATTTAGGGCCCTTCACATGAAAGAGATCTTCGACGACGAAACGTCTTTCAAAGTCTCCGCGACGGTATGGATGTTCATAATATTTCCACCGGTCCTTCTGATTAGCTTTTTGAAATCAATGCGTATGATTACAATTGTCTCGATGATTGGCAATGTGTTAATGATCGGCGCTTTCATATTCATTCTTCAGGTAATTTGGCGAATAGGAAATTTATTAGGTTCATTATTCGAGACAAAGATGCCTCTGGCACTTTCAACATTCTGTAGTACTAAACCGTAAATTAGTTTCAACTAAACTTTCTTGAGGGCATAGCTTCCTTATAAGGGCACACTTATTAGGCTTAAGTAAGACCTTCTTAAGCTTGACATTTTGTTATAAGCTTGGAGTGGGCAATCCACCCTTGGATCAGTGGCGCAGCCAGGATTTTTTTTTTGGGGGGGGGGGGTACCGGACCGACTTTTGGATTTTGGGGGGGGGGGGTACCGGACCAAATTTTTGCCCAAATTTGCACTGATTTACACTCATTTTTTCAAATTTTCCCATTTGGGGGGGGGGGGGTACGTACCCCCGGTACCCCCCCCCTGGCTGCGCTACTGCCTTGGATAGTAATAAGTTTAAAGATTCTATAACCAGTTACTCAAGTGGGCATATGCTACTCAGTTTAGTTAAAGAGGTAAGCCTAAGTACAAGCTTAAACTTAAGACCATACGAGTTATCTCTTCCCACTTGAATAAGAGGTTACGGCCCAAGGCTTATCCGAAACCTAATATCACTCATAATCGCTTATTTGAGGACTAACTTAAGTTTAAGCTTAAGTGCGAGCAGGTTTGACAGCCCGAAGACTAAGGCTCATTATTTGGGATTTGATGTTCATAACATTTAAATTTTGATCTATAAACCTTTCTAGTGAGGAGCTCGAAGACGAGCTATTGGAAAGGTATCCGAGAAGGACTGTGGAAGTGGTCACCAGCAGTTCCATGGGCTGTTCCGACGATGCGGTGATTCTCGAGCACATACTAACAGGATACGACATCAACAAAATCCCGGGCGAAGGAGCTGTCAAAGTCGCTGTCGAGGTACTTTTTGGGATTTTGGATTTGCTATGTAAAACATTTCAGGAATTTAGGGAATTCTAAACATTTAGAATGGGCGTTTTCAGGGTTTTGAGTCTAAATTCGTCTAACCTTTCATTTTACATACTATTTCTTTTTCTGTAACCTCTTTTTAGAGCTTATATATGTTCTTTACATGGAATACGTAATCTTAATTTCAGACTTGGGAGCAAGAAGTGTCGAAAATAATCGAGCTCACAAGCGAATTCGAATTGGACATTTACTTAACGGAGATGTGGACTGATCCGATGCTCGCTTTCGCTCACTTGAATCCTTGCAAACAGTAATTTTTGACAATTTTTTGAAAAGTAGTGAAAATGTATGAATTTTTTATTGGGTTTTCGAACTCAATTTTCTTAACTCATTCTTGATCTCCTCATATTATGTCTAAATGTGAAACTTATGAGAAATCATCAATTTTTCGGAGGGTATCCCGAGCACTGGTCGTTTTAGAGGCAAAAATGAAGACAGTGTGAGCAAACAAACTACATATTCTGATTCGCGACAAAAAAATTGGTTATATAAGGAGTAACATCGGAATTGTGCTAGGAGGCCAAAAAAGGGATAAAATGTTGAAATTTGCACATTTTTAAAAATTTACGACAAAATGGCTAAACTGAGATTTCAAAATGCAACTTTTGGAATACCAATGTTTCAAATTTGTCACTCCAAAATATGATCCACTAATCCATAAACTCAAGCAAATGAGCGATTCAAACGAACCAAATTTCGGCATTCTGCCCTGCATTAATATTGAAAAATTAAACGGCGTCGCTGAGCGTTTGCCTTAAAAGTACATGACCTTTAACGTATGACTGTTCAGAAACATATCCGTGGATGGCGCCGAGGTTCTGGCTCAGGTATGGAACCCGAAGGTTGGCTTTTTCTTACTTATCTTCTTCTTTTTATGTCTGATTTCAGGCGTGTTTCGTGAACAGCAAAGACGCCAGCGTCCACAAAAGCCCATTCAGCAACATTTTCCTGCAACTCTACCAGAATGGCAGTGTCTGGCACAATTACAGGTATGTTCAAGAATGAGACAAAATTTTTAATAGTAAGCAAAGTCCAAAAGTGCTTCTTGGACAAAACGAAAAAAACTTTACTTAACCAGGATTGGCCAAGACTTAAATTTTCCGCAGGAATCGAATATTACAAAATTCTTCGGAATGCACTCTTCTGCGTGGAAGGTTTTCATAAACTTTGGGCCTGACAAGTGCAAATATCCGTATATAGTGAGCAAAGCTTTGGCAAATTTCTTGTTATTGTAACAATCAAGAATCTGGAAAAGATACGGCCAAAAATTCTTTTTAATAGTAGGCAAAGGACTTCCCAAGGTTAGGTCTTGTCTGTACACCTGTTATATTTTTAAAGTTTCTAATTTATAAAGGATCATATCGTTTATGGTTTTCAGGTAATTGCCAGTCCCGATTCTCAGTATAAGAATCTTCATTTCCATTACGGCGGTTTGGACAAATTGGCTCAGAATGTGGTCAAGGCTGAGTCATTTCAAGATGTGAGTTATTTTTATACTAATTTTGAGACAAAATTTCTATTACTAGGGTTCACCTTCGCCTCTGCCGGATAGACATCTACTGATTTGCCATCCGGAAATTAGTCGAACGGAATTGGATCCAGGTATGCTTTGTACGCAGCGCATATTTTGTTGGAAAATTTTCAATGACGAGATAAAGTAAAGAAAAGTTAAAATTTGTGACCATTTTATGAGAGTGGAAATGTAATGTTTTCACTGAATGAGAGATTGGCTTATATTAGGACCTGTGTTGCAACTTTTTTTTTCGAGTTTTTTCGAATACACCTCCGCATAAAGTTTTATTTTACATGCTCAAGTAAATAATTTTAGTGCTTATAGTAAACCTACAAGACTTTAGTTATAACTGATATGAAAACTTCCCGGGGAATAAACAATTTTTATGTAAAAATTTTTATTTGAAGTCATCCAATTTTAGCCCGGAGGCGCCTCCGGCTAAAATGCCGGAGGCGACGCAAAAATCAAAATTCATATAAAAACGACAGAAAATCGTCGTTTTGGCAAAAATGTTTAACGAGGACCCCTGTATAATCACTAAAGTTAGGTAAGAAAAGTGTGCTCAAAACAGCGCTCACACTACAAAAAAAAATTTTTTTCCAAAGGGTCAAAACAGCCGGAGGCGCCTCCGGCTGTTTTGACCCGTTGGAAAATTTTTTTTAAAAAGCCGATATGGTTTTTTTGAGCGCACTTTTCTTACCTAACTTTAGTGATTATACAGGGGTCCTCGTTAAACATTTTTGCCAAAACGACGATTTTCTGTCGTTTTTATATGAATTTTGATTTTTGCGTCGCCTCCGGCATTTTAGCCGGAGGCGCCTCCGGGCTAAAATTGGATGACTTCAAATAAAAATTTTTACATAAAAATTGTTTATTCCCCGGGAAGTTTTCATATCAGTTATAACTAGAGTCTTGTAGGTTTACTATAAGCACAAAATTATTTACCTGAGCATGTAAAATAAAAAACTATGCGGAGGTGTATTCGAAAAAACTCGAAAAAAAAAGTTGCAACACAGATTAGGACATAGAATAAGACAAATACACCTTTGTCGTTCCCTATTAATTTCTGAACATTAATCCATTTTTGGGTAGCAGTCATAAAATCGTGTTTTTTCGTAGATTTTTATACAATTGTTTTGTCTGTTTAATATGATCCAATTAGAGTCTTTTTCAAGAAAGCTCGTTCCTTGTCACAATTCGTTGATATATATTACCACGAATTTCAGGACTTCAACTTTGGAACAGCGCGAAGCAATCCGGAACGACCTTTTCCTCATATCAAAAAATCAAGCGGGTTCGAATAAAGCGGATGTCGGTGTTCAACCTAAAATCGAGCACAAATCTGCTGTCGATCGAAAGCACCATAACCAGGGACGTTGTAAGAACTGACAGAAAAAATCCATTCTTCGCTGGTGAAAACAAACCTAATTTGGTGACAATGACGTGAGGAATGTGATTGGAAATAGTCGCAATTAACTTATGTTTTTCAGGTCAATTCTTCTGAACTACACCTCAGCATTTCCAGAAGTCGGTTATATTCAAGGAATGTCTGACTTGCTCTCACCTCTTCTAATCACATTCGATGAGACAAAGCAAGAGAAAAGACATGTAAGTCGTTTTACAAACATCTCATGTATAATGGTATTTTGATACTTGTATCCGTATTTTTAAAAATGATATCAATACTAATAGTGACAGTAGTAATAGCGCGCATCCAATTTATATATCAATCAATATTTAACTTTATCAAAGCAATAATGACACAAGTAGTAATACTTTAGCTATGGTACCCTTACGGAATAATAATTTCCCCGGGGCGTTAATTAGAGTAATTACGGTAAATATTACTATCAACCAACAGGATCACACTTTTTTCGGGAAGGAAACTTATTTAGGAATGTTTTTAAGTACGTTTTACCACAGTTTTGAGAAATTTAATTAAAATCTCACTCAATATTTATGTCTTAATTCTAGCGTATTTCTACCTAATCTAATATTTTTAGACTGGTGCTTTGTGAACCTCGTGCAACAGACGCTTTTCTGTTCATCACCTGCCACTGAATCTCGAAATGTCATAAATTTGGAATATCTCAGGTAATTATCTATTTTCGTTCCTTTCTGAAAATTGCATTTTAGAGAACTTCTGTAGTTTTTGGTTTTTTTTGTTTGTAAATTAGTTATGTAACTTTTAAAAATGATACAAAACTAAAATATCAAATCTGAAACGTTCTTTGAGCTTCCGGAACCGCTAGCATTTTATAAAACTGAACTACCTAAAATCACATCGCCTAGAAACTTGAAATATTTCTTACGAATTGAGGTAATCAAACGAATTTAGGCGCGTGGACTTTTATACAATTTTCGTCGACTGCCGAAAATCTCGCGCACTCTCGCCGGACTATGTGACCTCGACTCGAAAAGTGAACAGTGGAGCACTGCCGCGCCTCAACACCAGCTCGATTGCACCAAAGGTCATGGCGAGAACGAGCCGTGCCCTTATGTCAGGTGAGGATTTAAGCTTTTCAAATTAGGTTCATTCTAATAATAATAATTTCACTATTATATTTTATACCATTTGTGTTTTCTGATAATAAAGAATCTTCTATAATTATTTTTATTATGTGTTTCACATATATAACGTTGAATTTTTGCTCAAATGTGGCACACAAATGTACGATAAGTAACTAACAAATACTTAGGCAGTATGCTATGCATGGTAAAATTTCAGGCAAAATTTTGTTTACTTAAATATTTTCTTTGAGTTTTCCTTTGATAATATGTGCAAACGCGGAGGAATCGATCGAGGAGAATTATTCCAAACAGCGGGCTTAATCAGTATTTCTATGAGTCGTTAGGCACAGAAATTGCTGAAACGCAATTTGGCTTTGCCGTCTGTTTATTGTGTGGAGTATTGTGTGTGTAAGTAGCATTTTTGCAATCCTGAAGGTTTCACTACAATCCCATACGTCGAATTGGTAAAAATGACAAGCTTATGTTACTTTTCACATCCACTTTTCACATTATTTTCCCATGTATAATTCCCACACCAATACCGTTCATTTTCTCCTGACAGAAGTAGCAAACAGCATCGCTATAGCCCGTTCTACCGAAATAAACATATTTTCTATTTTTTTATTCTATTGTATTCAGTATTGGGTATTCAATATATCACTCTCATTAGTTGACACCATTCCCGAATGGCCCATTTGGAAATTTGAAAGAATTTAAACTTAAGTGCCTGGGGCATCTGTCAGAGGAAAATGATCGCTATTCTTCTATATTCCATACATTTTCTTCTCATAACGGTCTCAATGATGAACTCAAAATTCCAAAGCGGAAAACCGTAATTTGCCTGGGAACGAGGGCATTCGCGCAGAGGAAAAGAGAAACAAGCGAGCGTAAGCCTTCGCTACTTTCCTCATGATCCCGTTCACCTCCACGGTCACTTATATTAAAAGTACAACAGCCTAAGGACTAAATCCCAAGCAATTTCACTATTTCAAACTCTCTTCAAAACTATAAGCACTTTGCTCGAGATCAAAATTTTTGGTCATCGAAAGAAGTACCGCTTTATGGCTTGGAGAGTGCCGACTGATCATCGAGAATCGAAAAGAAGCAGGGTTCTTCGGACTCCAACTCTGTATTTGATTTTGATAATTGTTTGCTTCAATTTGGCAGCGTCACTATTTTTGATACATTTGCGATTTCAAGGTGAGATGGTTTGATGAGCGAGAATGCAGAATAGTTGCAATTCCATAACGTAGTGTGAGCTTTCAACCCGTTGAAAATGACTGGAAAATTTAGCAGTTTTGAAATGCTGAACACGCTTTTGAAAGATTTTTGAGCGAACATTCGTCTTAAGCCCTCAGGCTATCTTCATGCCCTCAGGTCATATAAACTATTTAGATTCCAAGCTTTCTTGCTCAAAAATTCGTCCAGTATCGTATTCAGCACGAGAAATATCCTTCAAAACTATTTTCTGGTCATTTTTGTGACCTGAAACGGGAGCAAGCTTGAGAGCAATATGTCCCAAGGACATGTCTACAATGCCGATAATAAAAATTTGCATCAGATATTCTTGATTCCTGATCCCGAATTAGGAAATCCGAAAACTTTTTGATTTACCTATCTTGTTCACAGGCTAAATCTGACTCTATATTTGGCATATCATTCATAGTGTACTTTGAACTCATCGCGTCAAGTTCCATATTTTTTATATTCTCGATGATTTTCAGTGACATTCCTGGCAGAAAGCAAAAGCAAAGGACAAAAATTTCCGGACATTCCTTTCATTACAACGCCAACAACAGTGGAGTACCTCAGCCGGCCTCACCCTATAATTCAGCCTGTGGCCGCGGCGACAATGTCCACGACAGTTATGGGCTTTGACGAGCAAAAGTTGCGGAACACGTCGGAGAAATTCGAAGGAACTGTGACCCGATTCCATAAACTGGAATTCAAATTGCCGCGCGTTTTCACTTCCGCGCATCCTGAAAGATTGGCCACCAAACAAATGGACACATATCGGGGAGAAAGTGAAAGTAGAAAGGAGGCGAAGACAGAAACCAAAATGGAAACATCAACAGAAATCGGAACACCTGCAACTCACATGTCAGGTAAGTCTAAGAAATTGGAAGAAATCTTACGGAAAAGTGACAAGTTGGTGTTCAAGAATAACATTCATTTTGAAATGAATCTTAAGCACAGAAAAACGAAAGTTATAAGCCGTTAAAGTTAAGCGATCAATGATCATTGACATGTACAATGTTGAGTTTTGATGTGATCTTTGATCTCTTAGTTTTAATGGCCATACAATTTTTATTTTTTGAGCTCAGAAGTTAATTATTCATTTAATCATTGATCCTTAACAATAACGTTCCAGCCGTACTAATCAATTGCACCTCAGAGCCGGACACTTATGGAGAAGAGAAATGCCGACAATGGAAGCTAGCGGGATTCTGCCGAAACCACGCGGCCACAAAATATCTCTTTTGCAGACGACAATGTTTTTGTATAAAATCCAATGAAATACAAATATTGAACATTCACAGTAATAAATTTGAGTAATGATAAAATTTTTATAGATCATAGGCTTGAGATATGATTTGCAACTTGTATTATCGCTGCCACTGAATCAACAGGCTGTAAGATCTCTAATGAAAGGCCCGGATCATCATTTTTCAACCTGGTTTCGGCCCGCCACGAACCTTTACAAATCTAAAATTTATCTTTAAGAATTCACTGATTCCTGTTGATAAATAGTGGACTTTGATTTGTGTCTGTGTTTCGGTCGTCGATTTTGGTGCAAAAATGCGAGAAAAGATGAATGTTGAACGCACGTCGGTACTCTTGGCTGAAAAAGTGATGATAGAATCCCATACAGTAGTCGAATTCTTTCTGTCTATCTGATTTATATCGGATTTATATATCGGACCGTATATCTCATATCTCCCTGACAACGCACGGATCCGGCCCGAATCTTTGGCAATATAGGGGAATCCAGGGTCCTTTTCGACCTAGTGGCGACCCTATGGGTCGAAAAGGCTAAACAAGTGGTCGAAAAGTTTTGAACAGTTAGCTGCGCATACCGTCACTATATTTCCTCTTTTCCGAAGAATGCAATCCTATGTTCGAAACATTTCCCGTTATTTATAAAAGTTCAAGCTCTTACCTGAAGATGCACAGAATAGGTGAATCCGATAACATGGCAATGTTCACGAAACAGGTCAAGAACGTCGAAAGTAGCATTTTGTTAAAGGGAGACAGCTTGACATACGGTAAAACAAAACTTCGCACGAGCATGCTCAGCATCCAGCCGATGACTGTCACCGCCATAATCATTGCCAAAGACTTGAAGATCTTTCTCGTGTAATTCGTCGCGGCTTTGTTTCCCTTCAACTTTAGGACGAGCCATAACAGGAGGTACACGACAACGATGGCGACGTTGAACGCTAAGCCCATCGGATAGATCACCTCAGCAACTTTGCCGTAGGCGCTGAGATCGGTAGTGAAGCACATGACCTGTCTGAAATTGGTTACTGTAGGAAAGCGTCAAGAAAGTTGAGTGAATGGATAGAAAATATTACTTGTCGCCAAATTCGCGTAAGACTGGCAGGTAGAGTGGCATCATAAAAGTTGGATTGATGGCACATATTAGGATTATCACAGAGATGTACAGGAATATATTAACTTTCCTCTGCCTATAAATGAAGCGATAAATGTGTATTTTTTATGTTAGACAGAAAAGCAAAGTTCGCCTTCTCTGTGCCTGGCACTCTAACCACTGCATGCAATGTCTTTTCTTTCGATGACGATAAGTCAACTCTCTCCCTCTCTCTTTCTAAGGAGGGCTATGATGGGCAATCGACGAGAGAAGCTAGGGACTACAATCAAAAGATTCAGTTGTAATTTGCTTAAACTGAATAGCCGAAGAACATCTTATATGGGCCTTTTGGTGTGTATGCCCATACCCTGAAATATCTTAGCATACTTTTAGAGTATGCCAAAACCAAGGATTATAATATGCCCTTCTAAGGCGTTCTTCGCCTCTTCAACTTAAGTTAGTTACAATCTATTATAGTACTAGGATTGGGGCAAGGTTTTTTTCTGTGCACTCTAAATCGAGTTTATAGAGATTATAGAGCTCGGGTTTTTTTCTTACGGACTAAGTCGGCCATAACGAAGACCGCAAACCGGTTTTTAGACCGATTTGAGATCTAAATTTAGACAAAATTAGACAAAAGTGTAGAAAAGAATGGCCTCAAAGCACCGTCACCGAGAAAATGACGATTGTTAGACGGCTTTTTAGACAAAAATTTTTGAGAAGGTCGATTCTTAGGGGCGCATTTTCTCGGTGACGGTGTTTTGAGGCCATTCTTAGGGGTGCTTAATTTCAAAATGTACCTATTTTAGAGTAACTTTTAGACGAAATTTTAGACAAAAATTTCTGAAATGGTCGATTCTTAGGGGTACATCCTTACTCCCGAACGGCGCCAGACAGAGGGAAGATTCGTTCATAAGGCATCTCGTTTCTTGCTAACTTTTTCCGGTCAAAATTTGAATGTGCTTACCATAACGGAAACAGTACACTGATCAACCGATCTATCCCTATCGCCAGACTGTAGCAATTTACCATAAAATTTGCGGTGAGTGGGAGTGCCATAAAGTAGAAGCAGGTGGAAATTGGGATGAAGTTGATCCCTGTCAGTACAAGAAACATTGGAACCGAGTGATTGTACTGACAAACAGCACAAAGGAGCGCGTTGATGCAGATTAGAATGTTGCAAGGGCTACGAAGCCAACTAGAAACCTCTACGTCATAATAGTGCAAGTTTTTACAAACAGAAAACGTTCATATAGCTTCCGGTATTGACTTACCTGCTTTTGGCAGTGACGTATACGAGACAGGCGTTAGAAACAATGCCAAGCGTGCCAATTAGCCATCTTGCGCCAACAATTAAAACTAATACAGGTGAAACACCTGCATGCTTATAGAGAGTCAAGAGCTGAACATGATTACCGTTGTAAAGCAGGTTGCGGAGTAGTTTTAGCGTTCGAATAGTTTGGCGTTGTGTTGCCATTATATTTTCCTTTTAGGTCTTCCTCTTCGCAGGGAGGAAATATGATAGCAAAAGAATACCAAACTCCTGCCAATTTGAACGCTCGGCCAACTATCCCGGGAAAAAAATGCTTTTTGGTCGAATTTTTCGGCTAAGCATGACCAAAAAAGTATTTTTCTGCACGAAAAAGATTGCACTTTTCAGCATTCTATCGCCGCAAAGCCCGTTTTATTTTAATTATAAAAAGTATATATCTTTTCTTTTTGAAAGCGGTGAGTCAAAAAATGTTATAGCCGGACCCATGCCCTGAAATCCACGGATACCGTATTTTCTCTATTTGAAGCCCCACTTCTTCAATATAGCCCCATAGTGAGAGAGAAATAGTATGGGTTAGAAAAAAACTTCTCAAATAGAAGCCTATTTTGGAGAGTGATTGAAAAATGGAGACCCTTAGGCTTCACTTAGAGAAAATACGGTGTTTTGGCCTGGCTTGTCTAAGCCAAGAGTAGCCAGGTTTCCAAATAACAAGATTTTCAAACATTTCAAAAATGTGTGTAAAAATATGTATAAAACCTACGCTGTCATCAGAGCTGTTGCTCGCCATTTCAATTAGATGCATGCAAGTCGAGAATAACGTTTTAACGTAGAAAAATGCTTAAATACATTCGACATTCCTCAAAGATTGCGTCACTCAACGCGTCAATAGTGTCAATTGCGAAAAGCGTTTTTAACACAGAAATGGGCTTCGTACACTTGAACTTCCTCACAGTTTGCGAGCTAAAATTGTGTAATGAAAATTTCTTCAGCCTAAAAAATTTCAAAAGAGAACTGAAAAGCGTTATCAAAAACCGCTAACGGATTCATAAGAAATCGCCGACAAAGTGCCAGAAGCAAAGAAAGTGCAAAGAAGCGTGAAATACTCAGGCGTACTCCCCAGCTTTAAACCAAAACAGGTCGTCAGGCCATTCTCGATAAGCCATTCTTTTGCCTACGAATGTACGTCTTCGAGATTTTAATTGGCCATTAGAGATTTTGTATTTTCTCTTAGCATATTTTTGTAGGATGAGTAGCTCAAGAAATCTATAGCACAAAATCTTTGTGGTAAACAAGTTTTTGCTCAAAAGGAAAGGCTGATATTTTTTATCATACATAAAATACTGAAAAACTGAAACATTTTTCTGAATTTTCAGAGTGGAAATATTTGTGTTGAAGATGTTAAACAGATACAATTTTCGTCGCGGGACCAAAGCTTCACTCTGTTCTTCTACTGCGTTCTGGGTTTATTTTTATCAGAATTCTAAAAAGATACACATATGCTTTTCTTATGATATTTTATACACCGTATTTTACCTAAGCTCAATTTTAGGGGGCGGTTAATTAGAAAAAATACGGTATAAAAACGAAAAATTAGCAAGAAATAAAAATGACTAAATAATAACTGTCAATACAATAAGAACAAAAAATTTTTCGATGTCATTTTTCCATGTCAGAAATCTCGGGAAATGTTCTCAGGCTCAATAGTTTGTTACTTCTTTTATCGCAAAGTTTGAGCAGTTAAAGAGAGGAATTATTATGGAAGCAAACAGTTGTCTAAAACGCAATCTCGTGATGTTAATATTTTTTTGCTGTTTATGAAAATCGGGCCTGCAGCTAGTACCAATTATTATGCATGATAATGATATTAATTCTATGAACAAATTACTTTATGAACGCAGCAAAGTACAAACGAAATATGCATTATACGATCAGCAGAATACATAAGAACACGGTCATCATCGTGACAACGACCGAAAAGGCACAGAATTTGCAATCCTTGTAATCCTAACAATGAATAAATCTGCATAGCTTTTTCATAGTACTCTCATTTTCTTCGAATCTTGGAATTCTGAAGTCAGGATGTGTCTTCTCGATAAAGAACCATTTCCCGCTCTTTTTGTCGAATATTGGCTTAAACGGCGCCGATACCTGAAAACAATACGTATAAGGTATAGTTTTTTGGATTTTATTTGTCTTCGGTATTGGAAATGTCGCTGGTTTTTTGCTCAGCAGTCTCAATGGCGATTGGTTTGATGAAATTGATTTGAAATTTGATCAATGCTGTCATTTTTGAAACAACTTTCTTCATGTTGGAAATAAATCTGATATTACTGCATCTATGTCAACTTTTTCTCTAGTTTCCAACATATTTTTCAGTTTTTTGAATTCGCGAAAAAGTACCAAATTAATCAACATTCCATTGCTCATTCCTGGATGAAGTGAAGAATATTGATGAAATTGACACATTTTGCGCGAAATAAAAAATTTCGAAAATTTACCATAGGAACTAGAGAAAAAGTTGGCATATAGGCAGTATTATTCATGTTTATTAACAACACAGTGAAAACTGCTCCGAAAATGGAAAAATCGTTCATCAGATCAGTCACTATTGTGACCGCCCTTTATTGATTATCGGCTTCCCGAAATATTTCGCAAACTGGCAATAAAAATAAACTGGTAGAAACCTCCTCTGGTTTAAGTTGAGCAAGGTCACTGAAATACGGGTCATTTTTGATTTGATCGGCTGTCAATCGCTCAAGTTCTTCTTCCGGCGTCTGTCGTGTCTTATGTGTACCCGGATTGTTTATTTTTACAATAAGTTCCCTTAACTGTAGTGAGATGTCCTCGTGTTTAGCAACTCTTTGCTTAGTGCCCGCATTTTTTCCTGTCGTAATTTGCTCGATTATCATTGGACTGTGTTCATCAGGCAGTTTTCTCTAAACAAGCAAGTAATCAAAATCGGAATTGCACAGTAAAATAAAGTAATCATCGATCTCTGAACTTTAAGGAATCATAACTTTCATGACTTTTTGTGCTCCATACTTAATTTTAAAACACTCTCTCGTACGTTCAGTCCTTCTAGAATTGAAGGAGACTTTGTCCCCATTATAGGTTTCGGACCCCGCTGATTCCGGTTTTTATATTATAATCCAAGGTAAAAGTATACTTATAATGGAAAATCTGATCACGTTTCTGGATCACTCAGAAAATTTCGTATTTTTAGATGGGCCGCATTGCTTTTTTACTTTTTATCTATTATTTTCTTCATAATCCATAAGAATGCAATAACATACACAAATATAATGGAAAGAGGTTTTTAAACTTTGTTTAGCCCTTTATCTAAGACCAATCAGTACGCCCTTTAGCTATAATTCGACCCCGATACCCCCGAATGTATCCCTTGCTTTGCAAGCGAAGGTTACCGGCCGGACACCATATTTAGAGAAAAGGTTCTGACTTAGACTGTCTGATAGATGTATGACTAAATATTTAGCATAAGTCAATTTAAGAATCCTCGCAGCTTGCCACCAAGGGATACATTCGGGGGTATTGTCCTCGTACGTATGTCTAAGTTTAAACAGTAAAGCTATTAGGCTAAGATTTGCCCAATACCCCTGTATGTATCCCTTGATTGGCATTTTGTTGATTTTCCCTGATGTAATTTTTCGATTATTATTTTTTCGATCATTAGGCTATGTTTCTCTGGCAGCTTGCTTTAAACTATATAAGAGACTTTTGAACTTTCCACCAAGGGATACATTCGGGCGTATTACCCTGGCACTCAAGCCTAGCTTAAATAATATGCTATTAGGTTATAAACACGGGCTAATACCCCGGAATGTGTCCCTTGGTTGGCAAGCGGGTGTATCCTTTGTTCGCACGAAACAAATGAACAAATTGGCTCAAAATAAAAAAATTTTGCTCACGGATAAGTAAAATCCTTTTCAATTAAACGAATCACTTACAGTCTTATATAATGTGAGAACGTCATTCTGTGGAGTCCCATTAAATGGCAATCTCTGCAACAACATTGTCCACCACATAATTCCGTAGGCCCAAACGTCGCTCGGTTTAAGCAAATGCGTCTAAATGTTTGAATACAGATCGATACTGTTCAAATCACACACCTTTCCCCTAATCGTTCCTTGGTCCACATAAGTCAACTGAGGCGACATATATGGCACACTACCCGCTGCTACCGTACTCGGTAGTCCGTCGTCTTCGTCTGATGTTCCCCAGTCTATTATCTGAGACGTTAAAATTTTAATAGAGGCTTTCACATTCTGTCTATGATTGTAGGAAAATACTGTACTCAGTCGAATCTTGCTATACAGTGTCGGTCATTTTCGGCAAAAGTACCATATAACGAGGTATACTGTATAACAAGATATGACCCAAAAAGTGCCAAAAATTGCCTGAATTTTAGAGTTTTTTGATGCTAAACTCAAGTTCAAGAGTAAAAGAGTGATCCTAGTGTGTATGTTGAAGGAAGGAAGCCATAATCTATCATACCTTAAGATTTCCCTCATCGTTCATCATAATGTTCTCCGGCTTGAGATCAGCATGAATCACATCCATCTTATGCAAGGCCGAAAGCGCATGGATTATTTGAAAGCCGAATGTTTTAGCATGCACTTCTAGAAGCTGCCCGACTGACAGAAGAAAAATTAAGAAGTCACCACCGCCATAGTAGTCCGACACCAGAAACACAGTTTCGTGGTCCTGGAAATAAAGCTATAAAAATGCAAAATATAAACTACACTAGAGGGAATGAAAATATTTCTGCCAAAAAATATGATTTTAAAATACAGGGCCAGTTAAATATGATGACAACACAATGCCAAACTACCGCCAATTTGAATTGCTCCACAATACCCTTTCACAAAAGGGCCATTCTCTGTAGTCTGTCTGTGACGGACGCTCAGATCTCGCGATCTAGCCGTAATAGCTCATTGGATAGGTCTCGAAAAGTTAGGACCGGGGCGCGAAAAAATTTTAATTTGAATATTTGAATTCGCGCCAAAACCGAAAAACGTGTTTTTAAGGGTTTCGGCCATAGTAAGTAATGTTTTTTATATTCACAATCGATTTCTGAGGCGATTTTGGACAACTTTGCTTTTTACACTTTTTGATTTGGCGCATTTTTGAAAAAAAGCCACAACTTGGCCAAAAAATCGGGTTTTTTGATGTAAGGTGTCTACGGGTCTGATTTTTGGCACCCGGGGGTTTTCGGATGAGCTGATCACGAATCTGACGTCAGATTAGAGATTTGTTCTCACGAGGTCGTGTTATTCTCACCAGGTCTGTTACGAGGTCATTCAAATTAGATTTCTGAAGCCAAAGTATGCATAACAAATATAGAAGCTTGCATAACAAATGTAGAAGCTTGCATGACGAATGCACACGCTTGCATGACGAATGCACGTGTGGGCAGACTCTCTTGCGTACCGGCGAAATCCGGGCGAAAACCGCGGCGCGGAGCGCCGCGGTTAGGCTTATAGGCTAAAGAACTATTACTTTATGCCACGAGTTGTTTGCAATCTTTACAGTTGGCATTATTTTTACACCCTCCTCGCTGACGCAGCTTCGCTGCGGCCCGCCACTCGTCTGCTTTACAAGTGCGAATTTCTTGTATATTTATACAGTAAAAACTTGCCACGAAAGAATATCGATGCGGAGCGATAAAAGGTGACGGGAGCGGGTCAACAAATTTTTGGAACATGCGCATCTCCCGGCAAACATTCCTAGCAGCTCCTTGTTGATCTGCGGGCTTTTTCCTATCCCGGTCATACATCGATTGAATAGTCATTTCCTTTGCCGCACATCGATTAATTTGAGGCTCTGTTTGGCCTTCAAATTGATCTTTGACGTCCACTTCGGTGACTTGGCCAAATGTGCCATTGCGCTTTTCTTTAAAGTGCTTTCGGATAGAGCCCACGTCGAAGGCATTTTTGGCGCTTGTCGGAGGCTTAAAGTTAAATTGTATATTGTAAGATTTAAATTGTATATTTTAAGGTTTTTAGTATTGGGTCATCCCTTTCAGAATGTCCCTCGGGATTTCAAATGGCGGTTTGAATTCGCGCCTTTTTGCATCTTCTCTGCTTAAACGTTATATGTTATTTTTATGTTATTCATTGCATTCCAAAGTGCATTCTTGATATTTTTATAGACAAATAGTGCTTTTCATTAAAAAGTCAGTCAAATACTTTCAAAAATATGAAGAATGCACTTTGGAATGCAATGAATAACATAAAAATAACATATAACGTTGAAGCAGAGAAGATGCAAAAAGGCGCGAATTCAAACCGCCCTTTGAAATCGCGAGGGACATTCTGAAAGGGATGAAACAATAGTGAAGCGTGTGGGCGCACTTCTGGGCCGGTAACAGCAGGACTTTTTTAGGCTGAACCTCCAGCCCTGTGAGCCAGAACCTGGGAGTCAGTCTCACAAAAACATGAGACCGAGCATCAGTCAGCAAGCCTAAGCTCGCTGGCTCAAGATCGCGCTCAAGCTCAGCTTTGCTCGTCGGTTTACGGATTCAGATTCAAGGTCAGATTCAGGATCAAAAGTTTCCTGTTTACTAGCCAAGATAAATTTTCCTCAGCTCAAGATTGCGCTTGAGCCAAATTTACGTCATTAGATTGTAGCTTTAACTTAGTCCTGCCACCCAGTAAAACTAACTCCTTTTCGAGCACTATCTTCCTCAAGAGGAATTCTTAGCACAAACCTAAGCCACTATGAAAATCGAAAGTCAATTAATCTTAAGCACCTGATTCAATGCATACCTTTTTCTCTTCGTATTCGCACTGGCTGTTAAACCACTCGAGCAGACTTGGGGGATTACCTAAAACGGTATCTATGTATAGTAAAAAGAAGTGCCAGGCGACCCTCTCAGGAGCACCACACCTTAGCATGATGGTGCGAATAAGATATTAATATGAACGGTGGTCTCTCATGAGATTTTTTTGACTGAAGTGAGAAAAATCGGGTTAATAATAATTTTTCCTCTCAAATCAGTAAATTTACATTTGTCTAACGAGAACAAAACCACAAACCCGTGACTTGCAATTTGACACTGTCAGAAGCCACACCGCCCTCTGTTTCAATTTTTAGTTCAATTTTCCCGTTGAGACTAATATCCAATTTGCGGATAGCCAAAGTTGCCTTGCTTGTGGCTGCATTCCAGTTACTTGAAACATTCGCATTCATATCCAACGGTGAACCGTTTAGTGACCATTTTACTGTGGGATTTGTGATTCCAGAAGGAGTAATTTTGGCAGTCAAGTTGAGAGATTTTCCAGACTTTTTCTCCAGGTTTGCCTCACCTTCGAATTTTACAGTAGGTTTCGGGGCTGAAATTTAATGGTATAAAAATGTTGTTGATGAGTAATATTTATTGGTAACGTGGAGAATCGTTCGGATTCTAGCGAGCTTTTAAGATTGGACATTTCAATCGATAGATTATCAAAAAGTAATCAAAGTTCATCGTATCTTCTTCGGCAAAAGCGAAGATATAAAAGGTTAAAATTTCAGATGATTTTCAAGACCTGAAAGTTTGATTTCAAATTGGCGCCGAAAATAGGCACAATGGGCGGAGTTATATTCATTTAAAAAATTCATTTCATTAGAATTTTATACATAACTGTATTACCTCCATCCACTCCGTTTTCAACCACCGTGAGAAGTATTGTCAAGATCAAGGACTTCCATAAAAGCGGAGGAATACAAACCAATTTGGAGTTCCCGTAATTAGTCATAATTGCGGAATGCTAAATAGAAAAAGTAGAGCAAATTCAAAATTATTTTGAAACACAGAGTAGGACGAAAAATTTACGTGAGGAGAAATAAAATGGTAACACTGCGAGCTGTCCTGCTTACTGATTGTATTCGATGCCGAACACACACACACACACACACTTCACTTGTTGTCATACCATCGGGTATGACGTCACATTTATTTCTAGAACAAATTATGCTCCCTTGGCAAAGTTTTCGCATGCTCGGGCGAAAATGGGAAAATATGTGTAGACATAGAAATATGTATGGACGAATATTGGCTACTACATGTCCAATATAGCTCTAGGTATGTTACCATGGGCCATTTCTGAGGTACGGTTTGTAAAATGAATGTAGTCATATGACCATCTGCAGTTTCGTTTTCACAACTGGTGACAATGTCAAACTCACATGACATGTTGTTGGCCCATTTGGGAGAAATAGGCAGGTAGTCCCTGACATCAACAACATAAAATTTTGAGACTCAAGGCACTTCATTGAATGCTTTTCCCATAGAACCGATGGCAGTACCTATCAGAGGAGCCAAGTAACCAACTAGCAGGTATTCGCTGTGATACTGAGGCCGTCTGGGCCGGTACCCGGACATGATCTTGATGTTGAACCACGACCTCCGGGTTCATGAAGCCAAATGTCAAGGTTAAGGTTCACTGATCAACTAGAAGTTCAGGCTAAGGATCAAGATCTGGTCGCGATTCAGGTTCGAGCTCATGACTTTTGTAAGACAATTTGAGGATTATGTAAATTTGAGAAGTTCTAGAAAGCAAGTTCCAGGAAGCTTCGGCCAAAACAAAGTTTTGTTGTAGTGGTAGTCCCAGATTTACTGGGATAATTCTCTATAAAAAAGCAGACTTCTCAGAACCGACGAATGATTACGTCAAATAAACATATTGGCAAGAGTGTACCGTTATATGGATAGACACACATAGCGTCAGACAACGAGAGTCATACGTAAGTCGGACGACGTACACATAAAACAGACGCAGACGACGTCAAGTAAAACAGGACAGAACAGATGCAATCAATATTTCAACGAATGTTTTTCGTGTAGAATAGACGACTGTTGTTAACCGTCTAGTAGATTTGACTGTATGAGAACCCCCTAGAGGCTCGCTTACAGTGATAAATTACAGTTACACAAATGTGAAGACAGTCGACAAAATATAACGGTTAGACTGGCTAGCGCAATAAAAGAGTACTAGGCTTTTTTTCCAGCGCCTTCGGCGCTGGAAAAAACCTAGGTCGGGCGCTTCGCGCCCGACCTCGCGGCCTTCGGCCGCTCGAAGGGTGCGATTCGGGAGTCTAATTACCATGCTTTAATCTGTGCATGGTTTTTATATTTGCCAATCAACCAACATGCCGTTGCCAGTTCCTCGGGCCTTCGGCCCTCGTCCAGTTCTCGTCTAGTTCTAATTCACAAATTAAATAAAAATTTTTTTGAAAAAAATTTTTTCGTACCCCGGGGGTACCCCGGGTATTTTTTTTACCCGGATTCGGATTCCCCGCACCCGAAAACCCCCGGGTGCAAAAAATCAGCATCAAAACCGGTCAGAAATGGCAGAACCGAGAAAATGGCCCAAAAAACCCGGTTTTTCACAAAAATGGGCCATAACTCTCGATTCGAATTTGGGTTCGCCTCTGAAAATAACAAAGTCGGAATCAGCATCATGAGGGGGTTCCAAAAACACCAAAATCACCGAAATCTAACGACGGCAAGGTGGTTAGTTCGTATGTATGTAGCACAGCACTGTAATACTAGTTAGAGGGATGTTATTTCTGTTGATAGACAGTCTCTCTTTTAGACTTAACTTGAGTCCTTTTCCCTTCTTCTGAGCCCAAAACCTCATCCTTACTAGAGGGGAGGTCGAAAAATAGAAAACCGCTTCAAATATTTATATTTTAGTTATAGACTCTGACAAACATTTTCGTTGAAGATTATTTCAAAAAATAATGAGGCCTGAGGGCGACAACTACAGGGTGGCTCAAAAAAAGTCTCTATTTTGAGGCCTTTATATTTCATCGGTTTTGAATCGACCCGAATGATGTTAATATCTTAAAAACTGCTGCTATCTGAGCTTACTTATATGCAAAAAAGATCTCATTCGTAACCAGCAAATTTCATGGGTAGCGGACCCTCTGAATATACCACACTTTGCAACTTTTTTCATACAAAGTGAAACTTTGGACGCCTGTTTCGACCACTTTTTACAGAGGAAATACCCAAACCAAGGTCAGATTCAGATCCGCCGTGAAATTCTGGGTAAGATAGGCTATTCTGCGGCTATCTATCGAAATTTTTATTTTTTCGTCATTTTTTGGCCTATTTTTGACACATTTTCGCCCAAAACTCAGGGAAAATCGTCCCAGACGACCATGCTGTTGACCACAAAGTTGTTCAGTGAATCGAATTCTTACCGAAAAACACCTTTTCTCGATGATAAAAATTTTGACCAATTTTGCCATACCATGTGGTCCCCCCACATGCACCCGAAAAATCGCATTTTTTGGTCAAAATTTTTATCATTGAGAAAATCTGTTTTTCGGGTAGTATTCGTCTCACTGAACAACTTTGTGGTCAACGGCATGATCGTCTGAGGCGGTTTTCGGCAAGTTTCGGCCAAAAATGGGCCAAAAAAGTCGGAAAAAAATAAAATTTTCGGTAGATATAAATAGCTGCAGAATAGCCTATCTTACCCAGAATTTCACGGCGGATCTGAATCTGACCTTGGTTTGATCAATTCCTCTGTAAAACTGGTCGAAACAGGCCTCCGAAATTTCAATTTATATGGAAAAAGTTGCAAAGTGTGCTATATTCCGAGGGACCGTTACCCATGAAATTCACCGGTTACGAATGAGATCTCTTTTGCATATAAGTAAGCTCAGATAGCAGCAGTTTTTAAGATATTAACATCATTCGGGTCGGTTCAAAATCGAAGAAATATAAAGGCCTCAAAATAGAGACTTTTTTTTGAGCCACCCTGTAGGATGTGATCCCCGGGCGGTGACAAAAATTGAAGCTTGAACTAATTTCTATAAAAATTTTTGAGGACATTTTTGAACAATACTCCAAGAAAATTACCCAAAAATATTTCAAGCCTGTATTATTGAACGAAAAAGCGTATGGAAAGTTGAATCTCCTTCCGGCGAGACCCGTCTATAGAATCGAGATCAGATTACAGCTTTAGGGATCAGACATAGCATAGCAAAGATTGAAGCCCAGCATAAAATAAATTATCAAAAATACGAGAAAATGAGTTAAAAACTAAAAGATAATGACTAGGGACAGGATTTTTAGGTCCCAAAAATCGCATTTTAGGATCCTAAAAAGGTCCCAAAAAAAGGCCATTTTAGGTCCCTTTTAGGTCCCACCAAAATGGTCATTTTAGGATCAAATTTCGCCCAAAAAGTCATTTTTGGAAATTTTCACCTTTTTTTCAAAAATTTTTGGAAAAATTTTGAATTTTGAAAAAAAAATTTTTGAAAATTTTTTTAGAAATTTTTTTATAAATTTACCGAAAAATTTCAAAAATTTATCATTATTAATGACTGTATATAAAAGACTTATAAAATCATTATTAATGACTGACTGACTGAATTGAGTTAAACATAATTTTAGTTCGGAATTCCAATACATAGTGAGGCTGGAAAAATTCAAATTGTAAAGCTAACGTGGAGAGAGAACTTCAGAGCTTTAACCATAAGCAATAACTTGACAGAGCGCCACACACCAGGATGCGATTTTTGAGTAAAGAAAATAATAAAGAAAATTGGTCCAAAAAATTTTCTCACTCCTGAAAATGTATTATATTCTCCTTCTTATTTTTGAATTGGACAGGACGCCAGCCCAACTCGGTAGCCGTTAGAGCTCCGCTCTAACGCAAGAATCAAAAGACTGTCATTTTCGAATTTGGGATCTCGCGAGAGAGTATTTTTCCACTGCGGCAGAGAAATAGACACGAGTGAGCGAGATTCTCGGGCCGCACCAGTCTGAAACAAGTCCGTTGGAGCGCTAGA
>JAKKPZ010000458.1:0-33787 GCA_022814885.1 Ditylenchus destructor | reverse complement strand
CAATTTATTCTCCAAATAGATAAGCGCTGCTTTCGAATTTCCAATCTGCTTTTTATAAAAAAGGTCTTTTTGGTAAACAAAACGCACTTTTTAGCAATTTTTTACGTTATTGGCCATTTATGATAGAAATTGGCATGATAAAAATGATATCCGTTAGCGGCGCATCATTCTGGGAAACTTCACGTCGGTTCTCCGTCTAGATAAAGTGGTGCTTATATCGAGATTTGACAGTACCGTTATTTCTCTTGAATAAGCCCCGGGGCGTATATTTTTCAACCCCCCTCTAGGGGGCTTACTTCAGGAGAGGGCTTATATTGGGAGGGGGCTTATTCAAGAGAAAAAAGGGTACTCATGGAAATGTGCTCTTTTTTATAAAATTACTTACCTGCGATACATAATGAGACGCAGCAGAATACTAGTGCAATAGATGAGTGCATTTTCAAATCTTGGATTATTTAAACTTGATGAAGACTCTAGAAATGGATAGTTATAATTGATATTATTTTTAGAAATAATTAAGTTTTGCTCAAATAATAAAGTTTTGCATATTAGCATTTTAATAAATAACTTTCTGGCCACTTTGTCGCTTTTTTGCACTAGCAACCTATCTGCAAAAAACATGTATCATTTTTCAAAATCGATTTTGTACCAAAAGCGTAGGTAAAACTCATACGAGGTACAGATCCACCAAAAGTCTACAGACACATCAAAGTCAAGCTTAGGTATCGAAGGCGTGGGCGATTCAAAATCCCCAAGTGTCAAACGACGCCTGACAACCTGATAGTTAATTACAAGTGGGAGCGTCATGCCTTCGGCGTGATATGATGGAGCACCGTGGTCGAGCGCCGTGGCCGCTCGCTGTGGTTGCTGGTGGGCGAAATGTTACATTTTCTATATAAGGACAAAATTTGGGGCCTTTTCCTTAATTCCTACGCGAGAAATAGCCAAAAGGGCTTCTAGAACATTCTAGAACCGATCTGGTCGGATTCACACTTGGTCTGATTCACACCTGGTCTGATTCACACCTCGCAGCTCGGGCATTGAAGGGGACAGGGGTGGACGATCGGACCGGTCCGGACCGGACCGACCCCCGGTCTGGTCCGTTTTCGGACCGGACTGGGCACGACGAAAAATTTTTTAAAAGGTGCCTAATTTGGTGCACAATTTTGAGAAATTTTCGAAAAAATTACCGAAATTATATATTAAACATTACCTCAACACTGAAAATTTTCATCTCCAACCGCACATATTAAAAACTTTTTTCTTTGATCTTTACATTATATCTTAGAGATTTTTAAAATTTTTTCGCCTGCGGCGCGATTTTATCCTTCAGTTTTTGCTGTAATTTTAGATAGCGGCGCAATTTTACATGCAAATTTCAAGCATAATTTATAAACAATAATGATTTCATAGACACCGTTTATACTAGTACTAATCATTGCGCCGCAGGCGAAAATTAAAAATAAATATGCTGTTTGCCAAATTTTTTGCGAAAATTTTTGAAAAATTTTGTGAGGTTGGAGAAAATTTCCTTTGAAATTTTTCAATGTTGAGGGAAAATATTCAAAATTTTTCGCTCGGGCGCGCCCTATCGGGCACGGCCGAGTGCATTCTTGAAGGCGCAGAAAAAAATTAGACAATTTTGGTTACTCGAACTTTTCCGACAGAATTTGCCCCGGTTATAAAATTTTATGATAATTTTTTACTGAAAGTAGAGGGAATTTTGACAAAGGAAGTCAAATTTTTTCAAAAATGTTCTACCTTAAAATTTTTGTGACATATTACACCTATTGAATATTGGAGACTTCTGAATATTTGAGGCATTTACACTTTACGCTAATTTTGAAAAATTATCACAATTTCACCAGAAAATGTGACTTTTTATGACAAGTTGGCAAAAATTCAAGGAAAACATCTAAAGTTCTACAACTTGCAAATTAAGCCTAAGACTGCAAAAAATGTTCTAATTAAGCTTAAAATACCGAAAACTAATAAAAACTACAATTTTTAAGAAATTTGACCTCGGAAAATTTTTTCAGTTTTTGAGAAATTTTTCTTCCGGTCGGTCGCGGTCCGGACCGACCCGGACCGACCCCTTGCCCGTTCCGGACCGGACCGGGCACGAGGCCGGTCCGGTCCGGACCGGGTAAAAAGTCGGTCCGCGTCCACCCTTGCAATTTCCCGACATTTTCAGCGCGAAAACCGCCAAAAAACGCAATTTTCCCAACTTTCGTGGCGGGACCACCCTCGATCTGAGGTCAAATTCGGATTCTCCGTACCCGAAATAGGGTACGTACCAAAAATCCCGGTCCATTTCGAACGTTCTACTTCACATTTTCAGCAAAACACACAAAAATGGCCTTTTTTGGGCAAAAAAACCTAAAAAATATCGTATTGGGCGCAAATCGTTTCATAGGTTTGAAATTTTTTGAAAAAGTAAAAATTGAAGTCATGCACAATCTCTGGTTTTTTGGAAAAGGTCAGGCTTCTTTTTTTTAGTCAAATTTTTGGGTGTCAAATTTGGTATATTTTGGCTGTAAAAACGCAAAGTATACCCACTTTGGGACCCTAAAAATTGACGAAAAAAAAGAAGCCTGATATTTTCACCCACCAGGTGTGATAGAGCAACACCTGAACTTGCTTCCTGGCAAAAAAAATCTTTGACATCAAACAATTTGATTTTTGGCTGAAATCGGCTGTCACACATTTTGAAACAAGAAACGCCGACGTGCACTGTACGCGCGCGGTCGAATCTAACGTCGGATTCACACAGCAGTCAAATACTATGATAGGACTAGGAAAGCACCACACCGGTAGCACCGCTCCCCAATATGGTATGGAAAAACTACTTTGTACCATGTAACATTCCGCTCGGGAAAGTCCTGACCGTGTGAGAGTAACACGACCTCGTGAGGACAAGTTACAAGTCTGACGTCTGATTCTTGATCAGTTTTCTGAATTTTTACGAAAGCTTACGAAAGTTATGTAAACATGGCAGTTGTAAATAGGGTGACTCGCCGTCGGGGGCGCCATTTGTTCATTTCCCTAACTTTTGTGTGCAAAAGATGCTCTCTCTGTCGGGGGCGTACGCGTGAAATCGGGGGGCGCAGAGTTAGAAGGCGATAAAGAGGCACAAAAAGAATATGCGTGCGCTAAGAGACGCGTGCGTCACATCGCATCCAACTGATGCGTAAACAAGTTGGATGCGAGGTGACGCACGCGTCTGTTGGCGCACGCATATTCTTTTTGTGTCTCTTTATCGCTTTCTAACTCTGCGCCCCCGATTTCACGCGTACGCCCCCGACAGAGAGAGCATCTTTTGCACACAAAAGCGAGGGAAATGAACAAATGGCGCCCCCGACGGCGAGTCACCCTAGTTGTAAAGCGCTGTGCTTTTAGTTTTAGCACCTTTAAGCAAAATCCACAAGCAAAATTTTATTAAAATTCAAAATAATGGTAGCGATAACAAATAACAAATAAATGACACAAAAATAATATGCAATTTGTGATTCGATTCAACTTTTACGCTCATTGAATGCCATTTCAAAAGCCTGCCTCGACTGTTACACGAATGTCAAATTTAGAAGGCCTTATACGCGCCGCACATTTAAACGCCCTAGGACCTCGCTCTGGCGGTTCCATAAATTCGACTCGCATTCGATTCGCTCCATTGGAAATTGTGTACGTTTTACCTTTTTTCTCGTCTTCTGAATAATGCCAACCATCGTTTTCTTCTTCTGAATCCTCCAATTCTTCTTTTCCGGAAAGCAGCCGTTTTATTTGCTCGTCTTCAAAAGAACCAAGTAATCGGTTCCCCTCGAACGAAATAATCGGAAAAGTGTTTTGAACGGCGGACAGAGTTTGAAATTTCTAGAAGAAAATGTGTTGATTGGAATTTTGTCGTATGATTATAGACAAAAACGTCATTATATATCACCAGCCGACCCGGTGTTTTTCACAACGCTGCTCACGAATTTGACGTCAGATTTGTGAAAGAAGGCCAAATTTTAAGCTTTTTGGCTGAATTTCTAAAATGCTATATTTTGAAACAGCGATCAGCTTCCAGAAAATAGCATTTTTCAAAAAAAGTTTTACTAATTTTGTCACAAAATTTGGTACCTTTATCAAAGCCCGGCAGATATCCCTAGGCCCGTTTATGTGCCTGACATAGACCACTTGACTGGCACTGTGTCAGTGGTTTTTACAACTCTGAACACGAATCTGACGTCAGATTTGTGACAGAACGCCAAATTTTGTGCAGAAGAATTGATGCGCATATATTCCAATCATGTCGTGAAAGAAGAAAAGGATGAATATCATGGCAGAACTACGCACATGGTTGAGTTCGTGAATGCTGATATCGGAAAGAAATTGCTGCTTACTGCTACAAATTTTGATGGCCCATCTCATTGTCGTTCTTTTGCTACTCGTGAGTGCTTGCACTGTGTCAGTGGTTTTTACAACTCTGAACACGAATCTGACTTCAAATTTGTGACAGAAGGCCAAATTTTGTGTTTTTGATTTGGATTTGACTTGATTTCAAAAAAATGCTGGATTTTGGGCAAATTTTGCTTCTATTTACCAGATAGCAGCTGCTGGTCCATTTTCTAGTGGAGCCTTATTTTCTGACAACAATTCATTACCTTTATCATAGCCCGGAAGAAATCCTTAAGTGCATTTACGTGTCCGAGATTGACCTCCTGACTGGCACTAACCCAAGATGCGCCCAAAACGAAATTACTAATTGCATCGCAAATCTCACTTTCTCTGTAATCTATGAATATTACAGGCATTTCAATTCTATCAGCTTGTACATTTTGCTCCAGCCATGACACAGATTCGCATAATTTGTCACCTAAACAACGATAAGTTTCAGTTTTCAGAGACCAATTTCCGCTAATGAGTTTTGCATATACAGTCAAACCCCGTTAAGGGCCCCCTTCGGACCGGGTCCAGGGGGCCCTTAAGCGGGGGGGGGGGCTTATCCGGGGAAGGGCCCCCTGGGCAAAAATGGTCCAAAAATGGACCAAAATGGTATATATAATATATAATGTATATTTTTGACAGAGATGAAAGTGACTGTGTTATTTGAACCAAAACTATTTGATCAACTCGGGGTAATCCCTGATACCCCATAGAGAGCCAAAGTGGATAAAAACTTTTCCCCAAAGCTGATGCGAATGTAAATAAAACCAATCAAAATGTCAAAACGCTTACAACCAGTCACTTGAAGCTTGAGAGATCGACAGCGTATATAGCGCTCTTTTTCAGCAGAAAATAAAATATCTTTTAATTTCTTGTCGATAGCATACATCGAAAGTTCCTGAAAAATCACATAGAAAAGCTCATCTTTCATTGGGCTTGAAAAACGTATCGAACGTCGGACATCATCAAAAGTTTAAAGTGGATTTTAGGGTGCCCGGTAAATTGAGCGTCGAAAAATTGCGTGTTTGCTAGGCATGGACGAGTGGGCGCGCATTTTGCATAGACGCCTTCTATAAAAAGTTTTTGAAGGAATTTTCAAAATTTCGAAATATTATTTCGAAATGCTGCAAAATGTGATTGTACCAATGGTTAGAGCGTACCCCGGTCCGCGTGGGTACGCAATATCAAAAAAACGATTGGATTCGAAAAAAATCGAAAAATATTAAAATTTGTAAAAATAGGCCCCGCTCACTCGTCCACTCCTGACCAATATTGACTTTTACAATACGGCGGCCTTAATATTGAATTAGAGCTGTTATTCGATGCCTAAGCAAAAGTTATGGCCTGAAATGTTAGGAGACACACAATTGACTAATAGCAATTGATCGTCGAACTTATGATCGAACTTCTGAGCTTTTGCTTCAAAAGTGGTAAAATCGATTATGATAATAAAAGCAATAACAATGTGAGATTAACCTTAACAAAAGTCGACTGATCATAGATCAGCTTGAGAAAGTACGCCAGGGAAAGCCAAGAATATGGATTTCGACTCGGACTGAATTCTGCGTTGAATAAGACGCTGGCGTTGAATTTTTCACTATCTCCTTGAACGCGCAAATCGAAGCTGCGCTTCTCCATAAAGTGGAGCCCATAATTTGCATTGTCGAGCTCAATATCCGCTGGCAGGTAGAGAGTGATTCCGCGATCTTTGAACCACTTAATTTTTTGGTCCGAGAGAATCAGTGAGTCCGAAGCAATAATTTTACTTTCAGTCTTTTCTCTTTGCTTTTGAAAATTCCACTGCGTCTAAAAATAAATGGCATTAGTACTTGCTGTAAAAATTAAAAATATAGACAATTTCGATTAGAAGTCTAAAAAATTTTCTCACAAAAGAAATTTGACATATAGCTAATAATCGAACGCTCACCAGTCTCATTTCAACACTGCTAATTATGACTAATGGCAAACGTGAGACATTCTTCTGGATAAGTTCCTTGAGCTGAAGGGAGACCAATCGCATTTTCGACCACTTGAGACAGGTGAGATATCTGAGCGCTTCAAGCCATACATCTTCCAAGACTTCCACCTTTTCTCGAGATCGCTTCTTGACTTCACTTTCTGACGCTTCTACTAATAGCGAACCGGGTCGTTTGACGCTGTGACTGAGAGCGATTTTGTTCATAATGCTCAGATGTGGAATGACCTGAAATGTGGCAGGGTAAGTTAAATATAGTTCAATGTGCTACAAATAATATTGATTCTCAGGTGGAATTGATTTTGCCTGGAGAATTTGCTTAGGCTGAACTAACTCTGCCTAGGCAAAGTTGATGCTTTCAAAGAAAAAAACCATTGCAAAACGTTTTGTTCTTAAGCCAAAACGTCATTTGGTGAGAAAAAAGTACTTTATAATATTTCTACATGAACGCTTACAAATTTATTGGGTAAAAGATTTAGTAATTAATTATATGCGTGAAATTTTAGGTGGTGTGTGGAAGAAATAAAAAATTTTAAAAGCGCAAATGCTAAAAAATGAACGGAATTTATACGCGTGAATAAATGCGTACAAAGTTCATTCTGAGTGACTTTTTATTTCACTGTTTCTATTCGTTGGAATGTTTTAATTGTCAGCTTAATCCTCATCAGAATATTTTGCTTCATATTCATATGTCACGAATAGCAATACATCAGCATTCATCCAGAGTGGCATTTTTAATTTGCAATATTGTATGTTTCAATTATCAAACTAATCCTCATCAGAGCACTGTGATATACCAAATTTTGACAAGTCAAAATTTAAAAACAATCAAAAATATATCCAGGGCAATAGACGCTGATTCCATTCAAATAATACGCAACTATGAGAAAACAATCCAGCGCATCGGATCCCTCTAAGTAGATCCCCCAGCAGAATAACCCACTTTTTGGGGGTCCCGGACCACAAACTCGCGAGTACCCCCCCAAAACCATGATTTTAGGGGGGGTTATCAGTGTCTGAATTGGGGTGGTCCCGCCACGAAAGTCGAGAAAAACGCCATTTTTTCAGTTTTTGGAGGGTTTTTACCAAGGAAATTTCGGGATCAGCTCCTTTTTGGATGCATGATAGCTCAAAACGCTCCCCTTAGAATTTAAGAACGAAATCTGCAAAAATTTTTTACGGGATCTCAAAAAAATGGCATTTTTGGCCAA
Organism: Ditylenchus destructor; assembly: GCA_022814885.1. Lineage (NCBI taxonomy): Eukaryota > Metazoa > Nematoda > Chromadorea > Rhabditida > Anguinidae > Ditylenchus > Ditylenchus destructor. The sequence goes on along the minus strand of JAKKPZ010000458.1, from coordinate 26,176 downwards.
AAAAGTGCCAAAAAATGCCACTTTTTGCGCTACAAAGGAAAATTTCGGGATCAGCTCCTTTTTGGACGCATGATATGTCAAAATGCTCCCCTGTGAATTCTAAGAACGAATCTGCAAAAAGTGTTTTACGCAGGTCTCAAAAAAGTGGCATTTTGAACGTGCCAAAAATGGCACTTTTACCCCCCCCCCATGGATGATCATGGGCGCCGCCATGCGGCGTAGCCGCTGGGTGGTCCTATGGAATCACATACTACAGCGGTGTATTATCCCTAAATATAATCACTTGTTAAATTGGAATGTGATTCGAATGACAATATGGATGGGAAATAGTTTGTGTTAGCATTCTTTGAAAAGACTTAAGTGAACAATAATTTCACTGCACTATTACTCAACTCAAGACGTTCTAAAACAATATCTTATTTCATTAATCCCGTAAAATTATTCTTGTTAAAGGAGCAAATTACAATTCATATAGCTGTCTTGATTGCAAAATTCAACAGAGTTGAGCGCTGCCTAATTTAATTGACAAAACTAACTACAGGGTGGCCCATAAAAAAGGACCTCAGTTCAGGCTATTGTATTTCATAGATATCGGTGATGCATTAAAAGTGACTAGTATCTTAAAAACTGCTACTAAGCTTGAAATTTTAATTACCAAAAAGAATTAGTTCGTAGCCTAGATATTTCGTCATTTTCAGACCCCGTGAAATATGCAAAAAATCAATTTTTCCCACACAAAAATAAAATTCAATGGCCATTTTCGTCACTTTTTACAGAGAAAATGTCCAAACCAAGGCCAGATTCGGATCCGCCGTGAAATTCTGCGTAGTATAGGCACTTTTGCAGTTGACTATCGAAAAACTTATTTTTTTCGCCATTTTTGGCCTGTTTTTGACACGTTTTTGCCCGAAACTGATCGAAAATTGTCTCAGACGACCATACCGCTGAAGAAAAAGTTTTTCACTGAGTCGAATACTACCCGAAAAACACATTATCACCGAGAAAAAAATTTTCACCATTTTTCGAGTATCATGTGGTCCCCCACATGGGTCAGAAAATCGACTTTTTGGGTCGAAATTTTTATCATCGAGAAAATGTGTTTTTCGGCAAGAAGTCGATGAGTTAAACAAATTTTTCTGCAGCGGTATGGTCGTCTGAGACGATATTCGATCAGTTTCGGCCAAAAACGTGTCAAAAACGGGCCAAAAATGGCGAAAAAAAATAAAATTTTCGATACACAACTGTAAAAGTGCCTATCCTACGCAGAATTTCACGGCGGATCTGAAACTGACCTTGGTTTGGACATTTTCTCTGTAAAAAGTGACGAAAATGGCCATTGAATTTTATTTTTGTATGGGAAAAATTGACTTTTTGCATATTTCCGGGGGTCTGAAAATGACGAAATATCTAGGCTACGAACTAATTCTTTTTGGTAATTAAAATTTCAAGCTTAGTGGCAGTTTTTAAGATACTACTCACTTTCATGCATCACCGATATCTATGAAATACAATAGCCTGAACTGAGGTCCTTTTTTATGAGCCACCCAGTACAATGAGATCAAACCTCATTCCTACCACTATTATTTTACGTTACCCCTCCTAGCAAAATCAAAGCTATTAAATTTGATTCAAAAGATAAAAGTGGGATTGCGTAGACGAACAAATGATTTTTACCGTCAATCAAGTTTAGTCATAGATTCAATATTCCCACTCAATATTACCAATGTTTCCCATGTCAATAATGTCATTCGTTTCGTTGTAGATTAATTTTGTTGAGATTAATTTAAAGCATTTGTGCACGCAATTTTTGCGCCTTCCTTGTTTTGTTTCGAAAGCTTATAAAAAAGAATTATAATTTTAAACAATCGCCAGTACGACGAATGACTCGCACAATTTGTTGACGCATTTTACAGAATTGAAAGTTGAATTTGCCTACCTATTTTGTCGGAGCGTAGTTAGATTTAAATAAGTTATGTAGAAAGATATATAACTATATATAAAGTGCGTTGCATAATTATAAGCCCCCTCATATTTGGGTCGGGAGAGGGGTTGAATATAAAGTTGCAACATCGGCTTTTACCACTACTACCAGAATGTAGCGCTTGGCCGAAAACCTCTATTCAACAGAAAATTTCATAGCTCCTTCAATAATATATTTCAAACTTCCGCCAAGATATGAAAATTTGGCGTTCAATATTTATAAGCCCCTTAAAGGGAAAGTGATATATTTTTATTTTTTGCAAAGTAATCTATGCAGTTTATGGCTAATGATTGGGGAAAATTTCTAGACCGTAAAATGACATATTACTTGCCCTGACATCACATCAGGAACCAAAGAAATTTTTGTGCCAATGACACACACTCATAAAAATCGCCAAAGTGTCACTTTTGGCCAAAAATACCACTTTTGACAAAAACTGTATTTTCTTACCCCATATTTTCCGCCGAGTTGGGTAGGAAAAGTGCTATCAAAAAACGATATCTCACCAAAAAACATGGGTTTTGGGAATTTTTAGACACCTAATTTGCTGAAAAATATGGGACCATATTCAAAATTCCGCCAAAATTGGCACTTTATGGCGTTATGCCAAAATTTTGATCGCATGTCCAAACGAGCAAGAAAATTGTGGATCAGAAATCGCAAACAGAAAGTTGAAATCGACAATGCATGGGTAAGGTTTTCCGGGAAATATTATTTACACACATATAAAACACCCGTTATTCTCTGCCCACAGTGATGCACTGAAACACTGTAACATTAAACACTTCGACGGCAATTCAAGAAGACATTTTATTCACCAAGCAATATGCAGCTACATAACATAATACGAAAACAGCAACAAATCATGAGCACGCCCGGTTTTCAATTAATATTATTATGTTCTAATAGTGATATCGGCTCAATTTTCACTATTCTGACTCGAAAAGGATTCCTAAATTACGGTTCTTACAAAGTTGGGGTGCCGAATTTATCAGCATTTTGATCCTCATCTATGTTTTTTTGGAAATAGACATTTTCGCTTGAAAACGGTGTGTGCTCATTTATTTTTATGAGTATATTTCAAACACAAAGAGCACTGCGTATTATAAATTTGTAATATCCAGCGAAAATTCTGTTTCATGAGAGTCGTCATAAGGAACATACCAAGATGATTCACCAAATGTAGTGGCAGAAAACGTCAACTTCTTTTTTACATCATTATTGATGAACTCGAAGATGGTTTCGATACTGCCGTGCTTATTCATCCATTTATATTGATATGAATCATCCACTTCATCGTCTTTTTCATCGTCCTCCCCCTCATCTAACACGACAAATTCTGCATAATGACGCTTCATTTCATCTACGACGTCATTTGCTCTATTGCTTTCAATAAGTGGAATACATTGGTGTTTATCGCACTTTTTGAGATCCATGAACTTCTAAAAGAATAAATGAATTCAAATGTACTTTATACGAAGTTGTTACTTTTTCTTTAGCTTAGCCAAATTTTCTCAACTATTTACGTAATCTCCAATTACTATAAAACGGGGAAGTTTTTATGTTCTGGGGGCGATCCATATCAAGTGCCAATCTTGGCATGCTAAGTTGTTGGGTCCATATCAAAAACTTGGGAACTTGGCACCAAGTTACCAAGTATTTGGTGCCAAGTTTTCTTGATATGAACTGAAATGCCAAGTTTTGGAAAACTTGGCTTGGCAACTTGGCATGTGATATGGATCGCCCCCTGGTCTCTATCAAGTCGACGCTCGCAAAACTGAACTATTAAAAACGCATTCTGTGTGGCTTTGAACTAGTTTGTAGAGCCAAATAAGGAAACCGGAAAAGACGCCTCCGCCCGGAGAAAAATACTCCCCGGTAGAAACACCCCCGGTAAAAATACTGGAACAGTGTAAATGTCTGCGCTCTAATTTTGGGAGGTCAGACACAGAACCACTGTTCCAATTGTCGGATTTAGGCTCCCGAACAAGGGATTAGGATTAAGCGTGGGGATGATTAGGCATCTCGCGTAGGGATGCCAAAAGCAAAGTCGCTTGGCATACCCTTATAAGCAACTTTGCTCTTGGGATAGCCGCGCGAGATGCCTTGCTGCGCGAGATTTTTTGCTAATGAAGAGAAAATTTGCTTATATAAATGTTGCTTTGTTGGCAATAAAACTAATAAAAATATGAAAAAATTGATGAGAAAGAAGAAAAGTATGAAAAAATAGCCATAGAGGGTGACTAAAGCACGGTTTAGGAAAACGGGTTGTATTTTTACCGGGGATGGTTTTACCTAGACTACCAAATAAATGGAAGCCATATAAATAAAAAATGGCAGCGGACAAACAACATAAATATATTGGCATTTTTTAAATAATTGGTAATAACTAGGGACCGGATTTTTAGGTCCCAAAAATCGCATTTTAGGTACCTAAAAAGGTCCCAAAAAAAGGCCATTTTAGGTCCCTTTTAGGTCCCACCAAAATGGTCATTTTAGGATCAAATTTCGCCCAAAAAGTCATTTTAGGACCGTATTTTACATCGAATTACCAACTAACAACCAACTGTTTACCTTTTTTACCATTTTTTGCAAAATTTTTCCCAAATTTTGCAAAAATTTGCCAAAGTTTTGTAACACATGGCAAAAATTTCGAAAAAAATTCAAAATGTTTTGGGTGGGAATTCAAGTTTTGAATCTTTTTTTGAAAAAATGACGAAAATTTTTGAAATTTGAGTAGAAAATTACGATTTTAGGCAAAATAGGATGGGACCTAAAATTTCTCAAAAAAGGCCAAAATAGGTCTTTTTAGGTTTTTTTAGGAAAAGACCTAAAAATCCGGTCCCTAGTAATAACTATGTCACTAACCAAAATTATTTACCTTCACGAAATCTAAGACGACATCAGAAAGGTCATAATCATCGACGTGAATGTTGGATGTACAATGAGTCCCAGTCACAAAGAAGTCAAGCAACTCTTTATCGCAATTTGATCCGCCTTCGCCGTAAATTTCCAATTTGTCACACTCCACATAATCCTTTATCCAAGTGATAAACTTCTGACTATTTCCATCGAGATTAACGATCAGTCGTTCACATTGCAGGCTGTTGTGATCTGGATTAATTACTTCGGCCAACAAATTTAAGACCTCATTTTGAGAAGTCAAATCCACACATCGAATATGAATAAAGGGATCTGTGAGAAGACAAACGAAATGTTGAAATAACGGCCAGTTCTCGCCATTGAGTTCTTCACGGGCAAAGAATGCACTCTTTTTCGATCGACTACGTTTTGAATCTAAAACGGAAAATATTGATCAAATGTAAAACTTAAATGCCAAATTCGGGCCAAAAATCAGCACCAGAGAGGTTTTGACTTTGATTAACGTAGAAATAATTTTGATACTAAGGAAGATGAGGTTGTCTTAACAAACCTAAAGAAACAAACTAGGAATGTACATGTGTGAACATTATGTAAACAATTTTTTGAATCATTTAAATCAGATGCCATAACTAAAACAATTTCAAATAAATTACCAGTATACACTGCACTAAGCTCATAAACGTTGCGAGAGTGACGTGTGCTTTGCTTCCCGGCAATTTGAGATGCCTGTGGGAATTGTTTTGAGTACTGATTGCGAATGACCCATTCGTTGTACGCTTCTGGAGAGAGCTGTTTATCGAAAATTTTGATGGCAGCAGGACCGGTGTCACGATTATTCTGAAATACTGACTAAGTAGAGAGGACTTTGGTAATTATTATTTAGGCGTTTGGGAGGAATTGAATTCATGTTCGTGATAATCAACCAAATAAAATCCATACCATGCTAATACTATCGACGCGAAGAAGAGTCAACGTGTGTCTGTGGTTTTGAATAAGATCACGAAATTTCTTTGAGACGAGACTATTGATCTGAACTTTTTGTGATTCTGAAACATAAAAAGTTTGTATACTTATTTGAGATTGGAATATATTCCTGTAAAATGTCATCCAAGTAGTGAGAAACTAGGGTAAAAGACAACTCGGGGATACGAGATCTTGAGATTCAGCCGCTGTCTGAGCCTTATTCATGCTCTGTTATGCATGTCCCTTATGCATGCAACCTGTGTCGGTTGATCCGTCAAATTTAGGGTTAGATTTCCGATTATTTTTCTGTGTCCCGAATTTTTGGAAGGGTCATTTTTACCAGAGCTTATTTTTAGATCAAATTCTACTTTCCGAAGTTGAAAAAATTCAAAAATTCTAATCCAGAACAGGATTTATTATTTTGCAGGTACCAAAATTTTGATATAGAATTTATTCATGTTTTTTAATATATTTACGCATTTGTTTTAAAAATTTTGCATAATTTCAGAGAAGTCATAGTTTTGAACAATTGGTTGTAAGATAAAAAATGTATATGACCAGTAATCTTTGAATAAAAAATTCAACCTCTCATCCGATCGGCGTTTCTTTGCTTTCGGCTGTTTGTGAGCTTCATTCTCGAACTTTACGTTCTGTTTTTCAGCTAGACGAGTGGATCTGCGCATTTCCTTCGCTTTAACAGTCTAAATTTCTAAATATTTTAAGAAATTAAAGATGAATTAAATATCAAAAATTATAAAGTGCAACAAAACAAATAAATTGAAGCAATGCACAGCAGAATATTATATATTATTGCAAAAAATATGTAGGTCAAAAAGAGGATTTCACATCAAAAATTCACTAAGCGCAATTATCTTATCTGTGATAGAAATATAGGACTGTCAAATATCACTTCAGGAATAAAGTTTATCTCCATCAGGTAATCTCTCTAAGTCAATTTCCATGACACAATTTGATTGGTCGCTCTCTACTAATACACGCTAACTTTTCTAAGAATTATATGACAATTACAATTTTTGCTTCTAGTGAAGTTTCTGAACAATCCGAAAATAACACAAATCAAACTTCTTACGGAATTTATGAACGTAAACAAGCCTCATATTAATAATGCGAAATAAATCCTATCTTTCGAGGAAAATCCCGATTTAAACCCCTGATGTTTATTCTTATAATGGATGTTCCAGAGGTGTGATTTTTCCGAAAGGACGGTCATTTTCTTAAGCGTATCTTTATCGTGCTATAGTGACTTCCTTGGAAATATCGTTACCCGAAATTTGAATCTTCATTAGAATCCAAAATGACAAAATACCTAAAATTCTAAATTGATCATTTTTGTTAACTTTAGCCATAATTTTGGGCACTTTTTTGCCCTTCAAAACGGACATCAGATTCAGCATAAAAACTGGGCGTGTATGGAATTTTAGGAAAAAATTCACGAACTTTAATTTTTACTTAATTTTGCTCTCGGGGACCAAGGAAAATTTTTCGATGTTGAGGCAAATTCGCTTTGGTCCCGCAAAAGTAAAATTTCGCAAGAATTAAAATTTGCCAGAAATTTTGTTCTTTTTACCTACGAAATTAACGTCCATTAGGGAACATCCCCTTATTAGTTAAAATTCATAGTGCTGAGCATCTAATGATTTGGCGAAAAACGATATTTCTCTGTTAAACTTTTATATTTTTGTGCCAAAGATACATCCATATACCGAAAGAAGAAAATTACGAAATATAAACAACTCGCAAATGAATGTATAAAATTTTGCGAGATCTCAATGACCAGAATTTGATCTTTAAATTCTAAACAAATTTGTGACATATGTCCATCGAAGATATACAGTACTTGGCGGTAGTAATCTTTCCCATGTCAATCATTCTCATATCAGTCTACCGATGATAATCATTATTTTCCTTCTCCGGTGTATAGATCTACTAAAACTAAATAGGACAAACTGTTAATTGTTTGATGTGAAGCCCTGTAAATTTTGTCAGTGACGAGGCCGAGCCTTCACAGATTTACGCTTCCCTACGCTGATTTATTAGGTTGTTCACTAAGTTTTCACACTCGAGGCAGGGTTTTTTACCGGAAAATCGAGGGTCCGGAAATTTTGCCGATTTCACCTTTATACGGGTTTTTGATGCGGGAAATCCGAATTTGAGGTCAGATTTTAGTTGGTCTCGCCACGAAAACAAGGAAAACCGCTGTTTTCTTCAAAAAATGGCCTTTCCATTGATGATATATTAAGAAACCAATGACCAAAGTTATATCATTCAAATCTATCTTCCAATCTATTTTAATTCTCAGTTTTTCCACGAATGGTTATTATTGTAAGAGAGTAGTGATTTAGCCGAGATTAAAAGCCTTTTCCCCGGGTGGCTGTGTAGTGTATCTGGTTAGCACATTGCTCCGGATAAGCAAAGGCGCTGGTTCGAGTCCAGCCGCCGCCATTTTTACTTTATTTAGTTTTTAATTGACATAGTAACGTTTTTGTTTTCCATGTCAATCATTCAATTTCTTCTTTGTCAAAGAAGTATCTCAAAAGCTGCGATGAAAACTAAGCTGTTGAGTCTAGAGATCGGCCGATATTATATATCGCCGATATTATCGGTAATATCGGTATCGGTTCTTCAGTTTTTTGCCAATATCGGTTAAAACCGATATATCGGTATCGTTATCGGTAAAACTGGCGACCGATACCAGGTAAGCACTCCTAAGAATGCAGTCGGCCGCGCCCCATAGGGCGCGGCCGTCGAAAATTTTGAAAAATTTTCGGCAAACATTCAAATTTTTCAAAAAATTTTGCCTGCGGCGCTGTTTTATTCTTTTCATTTTTGTTATTTTTTCATTTTATTCTTACTTTTTAAGATCCAGAAAGATATCTTGAGATATCTTGGGATTAAAAGTTAGTTTTATGTTTTTATTCATTTCTATGCCATTTTTGTTATTTTTTACCATTTTCAACAGCCCGACATGTATTCAGCTACAAAAGAATGAGAATCCGTCCGCGAAAGGCAGAAATTATCATTTTCCTTCAAAGAAATTTACCTTTGTATAACTACAAGTACTGATTTTTTCGTTGATATTGTTTAGTCATATGCGTGCTTTATCCCTTCTTTTAAGTATTACGCTTATGTGTATGGGGTTTTCACATCCATATCTCATGATCCAATGGGTAGTTTTTCATGATCTTTTTTTTTAAATGATCCTCATGAAATTCTGATGTCGACAAAAATATGAAATGATTTTTTGAATATTTGAATTCGCGACAAAATGCATTTTTCGATTTTCAAGGATTTTTAAAGGTGGAAAAATTCAAATTCTATTTTTATAAAATTTAAGGTTTGGCGGACATCTTGCTTTGAATTTTTTTAAAATGGCCATTTTTTAAATTTTTATGCCAAAAAGCCACTTTTTGGGCAAAAAAGTGATTTTCGTTCCAATACATCGAGACGCTGAAAATTGGTAACAGGGGTTTGACCATGCTGAGTCCGAATCCGAAGTCAGATTTGGAATTCGTAAATTTGAATTCGCGCCAAAATGCATTTATCGATTTTCAAGGCTTTTAAAGGTGGAAAAACCAATTGCTATTCGAAAAGAAATTGCTGCTTACTGCTACAAATTTTGATGGTCCATCTCATTGTCGTTCTTTTGCTACTCGTGAGATATATTTTGTGCTAAAGATTGAAAATTTTTAATGATTGTATTATTCGTTATGTTTCGAATACAAGCCCGAGAAAGAATATTTTGTGATGTTCCTACTTTATTCCCAAAATAACAATGACGACAATACGAAATAAAATCAATAGTGTTAGATATTGAAACCAAATCCAATATGGTGACTGAAGGTTGAAAAAATGCAAAAAATAGACGTAGTAATAGTCACCGGTCAAAATTATAGAATTAAGAACATAGAATCACATAACCCAATAGGTATCGCACGTAGGAAGTCCAGGAATCTCACCGATAAGACAAAAGAACACTTTCAGTATTTGACAGATAATGAAGACAATAATAAAAATGATAGCCATAGGGAGAATACATACGGCCTCACCTCCTCGTTTCACTCTCTTTCGTCCTTTCTGTGAGTCTTTGCGCTTTAATACGAAATTTACTAAGCGTCTCAGGTGAGCGATTTGAGATAACGCTTTTTCTTTGGCCTTTTCACTACTGTTTGGCTTAAGATTATTCTTGAATTTGGTCCAAGCTCTCTTAAATTTGTCTTTATCACAAGCCTGTTGTGTCTCGCATTGCTGTTGAGCCGTTATGAGCTCATTTACGGCTGCAGATGGGTGATCGGTGGCCGGTTTGGATAACGGTATTTGATCAATCAGCGGGTCAATTTCGTTATGCCACTTTTCTCGAACTTCATCTAATTTCTCTTGATCAGATTTACCCTGCTCTTTTAGTAAAGCTCTTAGCTGAAAAATATAGTGATCCAAATTTCGTTCTAGAAAGCGTTCTAAATTTTTATCTTTTTCTAAATAAATTGCTAACTTTTGGATGACTGAGCAATACACACAAAAATTTGGCGCCCCCGCTGGCAATGATTGTATCCTACTTGTCCCAAATTTTTTAAAGATTGTACAAAAATATAGGAGAAAATGATGATAATTTATCTCTTTTTTGCTTCCGTCTTACCTCGTTGGGCTTTTGATCTAATTTTTGAACAGCATCATTTGTAATTGGCACAACTTTTTTCATCTCCACAATTTCGTTTTCGGTCTCAGTCACGGCTTGAGTTAAAGCCTTCACCAATTCATTTTCTGCGTTTGCTGAAAAATACCATTTATCAGAAGAAAACTTTAAAATTTTCAAGGAATTTTGTTCTAATATTTTTTATTTTCGGAAATTATTGGTATTTTCAAAGGTGGACGCGGACCGACTTTTTACCTGGTCCGGACCGGACCGACCTCGTGCCCGGTCCGGTCCGGACCAGGCAAGGGGTCGGTCCGGTCCGGACCGCGGACCGGACCGGAAGTAAATTTTTCTCAAAAAATCTGAAAAAATTTTCCGAACTCAAATTTCTTAAAAATTGTAGTTTTTATTAGTTTTCGGCATTTTAACCTTAATTAGAACATTTTTTGCAGTCTTAGGCTTAATGTGCAAGTTGTAGGACTTTAGATGTTTCTTGAATTTGGCAAACAGCATAATTATTTTTAATTTTCGCGCAATGATTAGTACTGTTATATACGGTGTCTATAAAATCAATATTGTTTATAAATTATGCTTGAAATTTGCATCTAAAATTGCGCCGCTATCTAAAATTACAGCAAAAACTGAAGGATAAAATCGCGCCGCAGGCGAAAAAATTTTGAAAATATCTAAAATACAATGTGAAGATCAAAGAAAAAAGTTTTTAATATTTGAGGTTGGAGATGAAAATTTTCAGTATTGAGGTAATGTTTAATATATAATTTCGGTAATTTTTTTCGAAAATTTCTCAAAAATTTTCACCAAATTAGGCACCTTTTAAAAAAATTTCGTCGTGCCCGGTCCGGTCCGAAAACGGACCGGACCGGACCGGGGGGGGGGTCGGTCCGGTCCGGTCCGGACCGGCTCAGGGGTCGGTCCGGTCCGCTCGTCCACCCCTGGGTATTTTTGTGTTCCCCCTTCTACCCTATTGACATCAAGCTTAATAGACGTATTTATTCCAATAAAACTGACACCAGAGGAAACGTTTTAAAATTAAATATACCCTAACTCTTATTAGTGAGATATAAGCATTTTTCGGTACCTCAATTTCGAAAACTCCAACAGATTTTTAAACGAGGTGATTGAAACGCCTCATGTGAAATGTTCACACTTTCAAGATTTTGACCGGGGGCATTTTGACCGGGGGAGCATTTTGACCGGGGGGGCATTTTGACCGGGGCGTTGATAGAAGTCCAAAATCTTGGGGAGCACAAAATCTTGATTTTGACTTCCAGATATTTACAAAATGCTATGAAACTTTTAGTCACTCAATACTTTATGGGACTTCTATCAAAACTCGGCTCTATTAACTTATAAGAAGCTTAATTATTTACCATCTTCACTCAATGCTCCTGTTTTAAGGTCTGGAGCGCCCGCTGCATTAAAGAGTAGAAAGTGAATAAATGCGAGCAGGAGAAGAGCTATCATATTTCAAGTAAATAATTCGAGGACAGCAAAATTGAATAAATGAAATCCGCAACTGAATAATTTCGCCTACTTTTTGGCTAGCTTTATAGCGCTCTCGGATAACAATGAGAAATTTTGAAGGTACAAAGATCGCTTTTACTTCGAAGATTGCTGAAATTTGAAAGATCCATTCCACCAAAATTTGTCTTTACGACACACTATTCGAATTTTATTTCTTTCATTTAGTATATTACTTCTTTTAAGAACATCAAAAAGTTATCCAAAACTTTAAGGTCGATATCTCAGTCGCCGTTATTCAGATCGTTTATAAAAGAAGTTTTTTACGGTACATAGAATTGCATCTACAACCGGGTCCAATCAAAAGTGGCACCCCCTGATTTCGTAATGTAAACAACGCGGCAGTCGCCTCGTTGTTTACACCAAAAAAGAAAGGAACCCGGGAATGGAATTTTTGAAATTTACGAGTCATGTCACGTGATGTCATGTCACCCAAAATTTTTTTATGGTTAGAGAGGAGTGGTACTCAGGAAAAGTTGTACTGCTTGGGGGTACAACTTCATAGGTCTTGGCTACGGAATGAACCAATGAAATTTATTCAGATTTCAGCACCCTTGTTTTCTGTATTCTTAACAAAAGCAAAGTTCGACATTAGAGTGAACAGAATGAATAATCAAAGCAATCCACCTCCACCGCTCATTCCCGGGAGGTTTAATATTTTAACACCAAAGTCCTAAATAAATTCCGTAATAAAAAGCAAGATAAAATAAGTCAAGGTAAGGCGAGGTAAAGCAATGCAAATCTGGGCAACGAAATAGGAACCAACTGATTTAACTGATAATTTAGACATTTTACCGATTTTATATACAGGTAATGTTAGCTGTGGCACATCAAAATGCTGAATGTAGTTCGAGCTTTGGCATAACCATTGATTTTCATTTTTGGTTTTATTTCAAGTTTTTGGCACGGAGCAGAAGAAATAGAGCAAAAAGAGTATTTGTTTTGCCGAACCATTTATCTATTTGGACTTTGAACTATGAAGGGTTGGCCCATGGCTGGGTGGATATGCCTCAGTCAAGCTTTTCAAATTTATCTCAATAGAATAACTGAAAATAGTTGGGATCAATAACAAAAATTTTTTAAAAATTCTCAAAATTGTCGAAATTTAGAGAGACGACCAATCTTATCCATTTTATTTTCCAATTTGATCATTTTAAATATTGACCTTGATCAAGTTGGATTTGAAAACCGAGAGCACAGTCACATTTTTCATCCTTCATATATTCGTAGATAGAATGAATATAACAGAAGTATTTGTAGATTGATCGACTCTTCACATAAGGTAAATGGCCGCGGCGTATCTAAGAAAATCGTTAGAAGAAATGAAAAATGTGTGGTATGCTCACCTATGCGATATCCTTTCAATAAAATTTTACCTACGGTTAAACGAATTTTTTGTGGGACATCGATCGTGTTTTTACCAATCTTGTGTGGGTGTCATTTTCGATGCGGTATTATGGATTTTACTATTTTACTGTTTGATTATGCTGTAAAAATTTTCGAGATGTTCGAAAAAGATTTTCAAAAAGTTCGAGCTTTGGCATAACCATTGATTTTTATTTCGCTGTTATTTCAAATTTTTGGCACGGAGCAGAAGAAATAGAGCAAAAAGAGTATTTGTTTTGCCGAACCATTTATCTATTTGGACTTTGAACTATGAAGGGTTGGCCCATGGCTGGGTGGATATGCCTCAATCAAGCTTTACAAATTTTTATCAAAAGAATAACTGAAAATAATTGGGATCAAGAACAAAAATTTCTTAAAAATTCTCAAAATTGTCGAAATTTAGAGAGACGACCAATCTTATCCATTTTATTTTCCAATTTGATCATTTTAAATATTGACCTTGATCAAGTTGGATTTGAAAACCGAGAGCACAGTCACATTTTTCATCCTTCATATATTCGTAGATGGAACGATTATAACATTATAGCATTTGTAGATTGATCGTTTCTCCATATAATTTAAACGGCCGCGGCATATCTAAGAAAATCGTTAGAAGAAATTAAAATGTGTGGTATGCTCACCTATGCGGTATCCTTATAATAAAATTTTACCTACGGTTAAACGAATTTTTTGTGGGACTTCGATCGTGGTTTTACCAATCTTGTGTGGGTGTCATTTTCGACACGGCATTATGGATTTTATTTTTTTAATACTTCCTGATTGGTCTTTGTAATGAAACTTCTTTCATACTCAGCTCATAAACCTGCGAAACTCTACATTCTCTCAGCTGTTGACCAAATTTATCACGAAGTTAACATAATTTATGGCATTTTCTGATTATGAAAACGGGCGTTATTCTTTAAAGATTTTACTATAAGTTAAAAAATAACAATACATATTTTAAAACGAAGGTACACATACAAATACATTGAAATAATTCAATACCCAATTTCACCCAAACGACCAAGTTTTCTAATCCACAGAGATTTTCTCAAACTGCGTAGTAGAGTAGTATAGAAAGATCAAGTGAAGTTAAATGAAGGAAAGATCTTGCCGTTTTTTATTATATATATAAAAACTTTCGATGAGAAATTTTTGAGAAAAAAATTATTGGGTCAATTCATAAAAAACGATCGTTTTCAAAATTTTCTTTATTTAAAGGAAGAACAATAAAAACGACATAGCCTTATGAAACCAAGTAGGCGAAAGATATACGTTTACCTAGTTTGGGGTCCGGGAGTGTGAAAAACGTGAGATTCTATTCGTTGCAGACATACACAGTGCGCCTTAGAGGGACTCGATAGAAAGATCAAGTGAAGTTAAATGAAGGAAAGATCTTGCTGTTTTTTATGTTTTGATTCTTCAATTATATGCAATTCGCTGTGTGGTATGCGCACCAGGGCTGGGCGAGCCTCGAAGCTCGCGAGCCTCGGTGTTTTTGGCAGCTCGAAGCTCGAAACTCGAAGCTCGAAATTTTTTTGCCAGCTCGAAGCTCGAAACTCGAAGCTCGAATCGGAAAATCCAAAGCTCGCCCAGCCCTGATGCGCACGTTACTGCCACACCTCTGTGAAAGTCATGTCTAACTGTCTAACCGAAATTTAGTCTCTCATTTTCTCTTTGGTTCTTCAAGCGTGTGCCGAGTTATGTGGGCGTCGCCCATACGCTCTCATAACTCGTGACACGTACGAACTGGAATAATTTTTTAATTAGGTTCTCTATTGCCGACTGGAGAAATGGCTTCTTTGGAATTTATTATTAACTTATTCGAAGTACGGTGAATCACACATTTATCCGACATCTTGCATATTTCTTCAAAATTTTCCAATGAAACTTTTTCCAAAAAACTTTCGATGAGAAATTTTTGAGAAAAAAATTATTGGGTCAATTCATAAAAAACGATCGTTTTCAAAATTTTCTTTATTTAAAGGAAGAACAATAAAAACGACATAACCTTATGAAACCAAGTAGTAAACACGGTTGTAACAGATCTCTAGCTATAGTTTTGGCAGGTTTTACTTTACACGCTTTCAAATTTCCAGCAGTTTTGCCTAAAAGTATACTCGGAGGTCGGGATTTTTTTGCCACAAATTTGACTACGAATTTTACCAAAATTTTCAAGACATCCAAAATTTTTTTTGGGGTGTGGGTTACAAGTTGTAACCCACACCCCAAAAAACAAATTTTGGATGTCTTGAAAATTTTGGTAAAATTCGTAGTCAAATTCGTGGTAAAAAATCCCGACCTCCGAGTATACTTTTAGGCAAAACTGCTGGAAACTTGAAAGCGCGCCTCTCCCTCAAGTATTTTTTAAAATAGTGCAAATTTTATAGTGCAAATTTTCGCCTGCGGCGCTGTTTTTTCGTTATTTCTCCATTGTTTTTCGACAGTGATTGTCGCTTTTAGTAACTAAAAGTACTGATTTCGAGCTAAAACGCCGAAAATTGAAAGTTTTTATATGAAAATCTCCAAAAATTGAAAAATTTTCGCTATTTTTTCTTTATATTTGCTAATAGAGTGGGTGGACAGTAGAAATCGAGAGAGTTCAAATTGCCGGGTAAACATGCGCATCAAAATGGTAAACAAGAGAGAGAGAAAAAACAACCAGCCAATCAGCGACGGAGGGACGCGCGCGCGCCAACTCAGATGGCTGGACACGCACGCGTCCCTTCGTCGCTGATTGGCTGTTTACGCTGCGCTGTTTACGTTCCGCTCTTCTTTTCCGCAGGCCATTCGCTGCAGGACAAATTCAATTTGAACGCTCTCGATTTCTACTGTCCACCCACTCTATATAATCCCCCAAGTAAGCGAAAGCTGTGAGTACGTCCGTCCGTGACCTGGCCGTTAGACCCTTTCCAGCGGGTATATCGTATAGACCAGCTGAGTATGTTTTTAGCAAAATTTAGACAAAATGTAGACAAAATTTAGACAAAATTTTTTAGACAAATTTTTCCAAAGGCCATGTTTTCTCATGGAAGGCATGTTTAGGGGTGTCTATTTTTGTCCGTGAGGTTTTGTCCCCCTATTTCGGGAAGGCATGTTTAGGGGTGTCTATTTTTGTCCGTGAGGTTTTGTCCCCCCTATTTCGGGAAGGCATGTTTAGGGGTGTCTATTTTTGTCCGTGAGGTTTTGTCACGCTTTTGCTCGAAGGCATTTTTAGGGGTGTCTATTTTTGTCCGTGAGGTTTTGTCCCCCTATTTCGGGAAGGCATGTTTAGGGGTGTCTATTTTTGTCCGTGAGGTTTTGTCCCCCTATTTCGGGAAGGCATGTTTAGGGGTGTCTATTTTTGTCCGTGAGGTTTTGTCCCCCTATTTCGGGAAGGCGTTCACACTAAGCCGTAAACAATTTCCGATCAAACCATGCTTTGCAATGACTATCAATAAAAGCCAAGGGCAAACAATTGAATATGTCGGTTTGGATATGACACATCCGGCGTTTTCACACGGACAAACATATGTGGCGTTTTCGCGAGTAAAAGGCTGGAATAACATAAGAGTTGCCGTCGAACCAGACAAAGGAAATAAAGTAAAAAACATTGTCTGGAAGGAACTTCTATTCGACGAAGATACAGAGAAAATGGCTATGGGTAATCCAAAAACCCTAAAACGCCTGTCTATTGAGGAACGTTCACGTCGTGACAGGTGTTACCACCAATACCTCAAAAAATTCAAATTTATGTTCAACGAATATATACTTAGAATTAATTTACCTTAAAAACCCAATCAGACCGCTGATACAGACGAGGGCAATGATGGCGGTGCGCGAAGCGATGACGAACCCAATCTCCCGCTGTGCACGCTAACCGCTTCCTAGCGAAGTGCGGGCCGCGAAGCGGCCCCACTTCGCTAGTATACATGTATGGGCAAGTCTGATTTTTCATAGCACAATCGTTTTGCCAGTGTGTAACCAGTGTGTAACCGGTGTTGGCGGGAATTTGAACATTAAATTTGAATCCAATGGAATCTTTCTTTGGAAGCTTCTTTGGAAGCTTTGCTTTGCTTGAAATTCAAATTTAATGTTCAAATTCGCGCCAAACGGTTGGAACCGACAATCGAAATGGCAAAACGATTGTGCTATGAAAAATCAGACTTGCCCATATAATATTATAATAATATATTTGGTAATTTTGGCATATTTTACTAAAATAAACAACAAATTTAGGTGATTTGGGAAAAATTTAGAAAAATAGCTAAATTTGAAGAAATTTTTTTAATAACCTTATTTTTAAAGGAAAATGATCGATATTAGGTGGAATTTATAATAAAAATTGAGTTTTTAACAAAAATAACCCCTTTTTTGAAAATTTTGGCGATTTTTATGCAAAAATAGAATTTTTTGAAAAATTATGAAATCCCCGGGGGGGGGGCGGGGCCCCGACTGAAAGTCGGGGGAAATCCCCGATCCCCGAAAAAATAATCCCCGACTTTCGGGGGCGCAAGCAAATCCCCGTCCCCGTGGCACCCTAGTTACAACCCCCAAAACCCTCCTAGTTACGGGCGTGCCCGGGAATCTGTCTGAGTGTGTGAGTATGCGCATGTTAACCGTGTTTAACCATGCCACGAAAACCATATCTAACTGTTTAACCGAATTCTAGTCTCTCATTTTCTCTTTGGTTTAAATGTATACTGTCAAAATATATGTGATCTGACACGCAAAAAAATTGATAGAGTGAGTGCTCAATTCACTGGACACCTTTTCACAATTATTTCGATTTCTAAGAACCATGTGAACTCGATCCTTGATGTGGACTCGATCCTTTTTAGTCTTAGCTCTATAGAACGGTTGTCGGGAAAGGCTGCCGATCACATAAAATAGGTGTGTATTTTTCTCAAATATACATTTGTAAAATAATTTTTATATTTTCTTGTTTACCAAATTCCTAAATTTTGGGTATTCACTAGAATGTTCTAGAACTTTCTTCTATTTTTATAAGATAATTAAATAATTTGGTAAAATATTTGTTCTTGATACCTATTTCTTTCTCGTCTTTTAATAAATGTCACATCCCCACAAGTCAACATTCCCTCAATGGTAACGCCTGCGTTTCACGCAAATTTTTCAATGTCCTTTTGTATTGTGCTGTTTAGATCGGCCTTTTAATCAGACAAAATTTATTTTTCTGGATTTATCAATTTCTCGAATTTTGCAATATTTGCCGAAATTTGTCAAGAATTCAATTAAAAATTTAAAAAAAATTATAATTTGCCTCTGCATTTGTTGCTGCCAACTCAAATTAAACAAAATTTTTATAAAAATTGTAAAAATGCCATAATAAAAAATTTTTAAACTTAAAGTGGTCCCGTAGCGATCTATTCCATTCCCGGAATTAATTAATGATTTTATCCAATAATATGTCTGTTCTTGTTGTGTTGAATGCTAACATCTGAAGCGTATTTTTAGGTTCCATCAAATTTTAAAGAAACTTCAGCACAAAGCTATGCCGCCCACAATTATTTATGCAATGTGTGTGGCATTATCAATTTTTGGTGGATGTGCCGTGGCAGGTATGTATAATTTTGATGTTTAACTGATATATTTTCAAGAGAAGCACAAATGCGTCTAAAAAATTTTAAGCCCGGCTTCGTATACAGTCAACCCTGACTTACCGTAATACCTGTAATTGCTCCCCCCTAAAATTACTCCCCCCTATATTTACTTCCCCCCCCCCCTCGGGGGGTAGTTGAAAAATTACTCCCCTCCCTAAAATTACTCCCCCCCCAAAAAAAAATGCGGTTTTTTCCAATTTTTTGCTCTTTTTAGCTAGTATTTCGTATGCCTAATATAAATAGACAAAATTTAGACAAAATATAGTCTATTTTTAGCTATTTTTTAAAGTTATCTAAAAAACCAATTTTTTGCATAAAAATTCATAGGGGGACCCTATTGATTTTTTTTCGACAGATTTTTCAGAAAAATTATTTTTCATACCATAGGGTCCCCTCCATGTTTTTTTTTGCAAAAAGTTTTCTAAAAATAATTTTTTGCATAAAAACTCATAGGGGGGACCCTATGGTATGAAAAATCATTTTTCTGAAAAATCTATCAAAAAAATCAATAGGGTCCCCCCCTATGGTTTTTTATGAAAAAAATTATTTTTAGAAAGTTTTTTTGCAAAAAAACCATAGGGGGACCCTATTGATTTTTTTCGACAAAATTTTCAGAAAAATAAATTACAAAAATTTGAAGAAAAGTGATTTTTCAAATCTGCCACTTTTAGACATCTACTACCCATTCGTCGCTTGGAATTGATCAGTGCCATTATCGCTCTTCCAATATCTCCAAGTTTTTAAATGGGCCGTGGTTCTGTTCACAGCTTCTGGGACATTCTAGAAGACCAGAATTCGCGCAAGTGTCCAAAATCTCAGATTTAGTTTTAGCCATCGCTCGTTTTCTGAACTGAAACTATACTATAGTTTGGACTATTTTATAATTTTTTCTATTTTGACATTTTTCCAAACTTTTTTATAATTTTTCCATACTAACATCACTGAAATGGGCTTAGATCTAAGAACTGCATACTATAAGATGACACCCCCAAAAAAGAAAAGGATTAGAGCTGAGTAAGAGTCAAAAATGTGGGTCTTGGTCTTTTATACCGTAGGAACTCTATTTTGGAAGGAATGAAAACGTAAAGAGAAATTCTGCGCTTCCAATATTAAGATTTTTTATTATCCTTCAGATATTAAAAAATTTGTAACGAAAACATTGCAGTAGAAATTCGAAAAATAAACATTTTTTTAAATAAAGCCAAAGACCTTAGATAAAGCTATTGATCGAAATCCTGTTTACCTACTCGATATTAGTGTTAGAAAAATCTATTAGTTAAAAAAATCTATTAGTGTTAAGAAAAATCTTACTGAAAGATCAGAAATACATTTTTTGGCATTTCTCCTGCATGTTCCGCTAATCCCGTCAAACTTGATTAAGAATGTTATTTACCTTTTCATTCCCTCCCTTGGACAGGATAATGTATTAGGATATTCGTGAGCACTATTGTTTACGTGGCATATGCTTAATCCTTATAATAAGTTAGTGATGTCTTTCCTCCCGCCGCCGCACGTTTTTGGAGGTCATTCTTAGGGGTGCTTATTTCTTATCTTATCTGTTGGACAGGTATTTGTGCCAGAAAAAATCACGCATTATGTCAGAGTGCCAGAGAATTTTGTCGGTCAGGCATTTGTGCCAGAAATGTGGGACCCCATTCTTAGGGGTTGAAAGTTTTGTACAGGTTGAAAAATGGACGGTCAACTTTGGACCTACCGTTTACCTGGTTTTACAAAGCGATTCGAGCTGATCTTTTTTTTTTGTTAGAAACCTATGATCTTATATTTTTATATGACACAAAACATAAGTTTTGTTCCTTGGTAAGAAATAATTTTTTTTCACGAAATACATTAGTCCAGATTTCATTTGATCACCCTTTAGACGGTGATGGTAAAAGTAGAGTGAATCTAACAGGCCCTACCGGAGGTAGACGCAGGACGTCCAGTTATGTGTCATACGAAAATCACGTGATTAAAAGTTTCTGAATCAGGACGCAATGTGTTTCAGATCCTGACCCTGTTAGTTTATGAATCCTCCTCTCTCTGCTCACATCATACAGTATTTTCTAACCTAAACTCCCTCTGGTGATCAATGGAACGATGACAAAATATTCTATAATTCGAAGCATCTTTCCAAATAAAATTTTTAAACATTATGTAGTATCACGGAAGCCTATTATGGGAAACTTTGGTAAAAATAGCCTCAAATTCGTGTTTCTTACATTATTTTACAAATGTTCTTCCGAAAAATTTTAAATTCGATACTAAATTTAAAAATCAACTATGTACTCTATGTGTCTATTTTCTACAAAAATGGGAAAACCGTGTCCCTCTAAGTCGCACGCTGTCCTTCCCCCACAAGCAGAATAACCTTTTTGCCGGTGAGCTACAAAGGTGTGTGATAGCTCATTTTATCTCACCGAACCTACCCGCAATCGCCGATAAAAAAGTGGGTTTTGTTGGCCATTTTTCCAGAAAGTGACTATTTTTAAATGACCCCTTTCCGGTGAGCTACGGGGTGTGTTATAGGTCATTTTGTAGACCTTGGCGAGTTATTAACAAATCCTAAAAAATTTCTCATTGCTACCTTCGTCAAATAACTAATTTTTAATTTTTAGCCTAAAAGTACGAACTTATAAGGATTTTAACTCAGATGGAGTAAAAATTTATAGCGGATTTCAGTTATCGATCATAGATGGATTGGACCAACATGTGTTTATCCAATTTTCCTTACATTTTCTTAAACTTCAATGTATAGCTGATCCGATATGTGCCTGAAGATGCGTACTTTGTACCATAAATTTAGAGAGATAGTCTGTCTCTCTGTCTTAGAATTGGGAAGTATCAATCCAGGAGTCGCTGAACCTGGGCTGGATGCGAAGAGTAATGGAAATTAATTAGAAAAATCAGTCTAAATGATGAAAAAAAAGAAAAAAATTTCAACTTCTCAGACGGTTAGACTAACTTAAGGTTAGACAGTCACACATAAATCAGAGAATGATATGAGAAGAAGAAAGATGATGAGCCAGAGAAATAAAGATCCTAGAAATGAGAAAGGACAGATTGTAAGACAGTAGTATACTATATAGCGTTCCTAGCACACCTATCCACAAAATCAAAACCATTCAAAATCAAACAAAAAATCCACTTAGACTTTATAAAATCTGCAACTTTTACCATCATTTATACCAATTTTAGCATAAATTTTTATTCACTTTTGTGAATAGAATGTATAAAATATTATCATAGATAGACCTATTTTGACTTATCATTGATAAGTGATAAATTAAAATTTAAAAAAAATTAGGGGTAACGAATCGTTACCCCTATCTATAAATGAAAGAAAAACTATTATAACTATAGCAAATATATTATTAATAAGATTCTTATTAACTTTTAATCTGATTTTGGTATTATCTTAAATCCTGAACCAAGTTTTAGAGCAGTTAAAAAATCTTGGTTTTCTTTGTTTAGCTTTCTAAATTTTCGAGTAGATTTTGTTTTTAGCTGTTTATTACTAGATACTACTTGCTTATTACTAGATTCAGTATCATTATTATCATTATCACTATTAGTTTTTATTAATTCAATTTTTTCATTATTATTTTTATTTATAGGTACTGTACTTTTAGTATTTCCATTAAAAATTACTAGTGTCATTTATAAGTTAAAAATATTTCATATTTATTCTTGATCTAATGATGTTATTGACGGAAATTCTGTTAAATTTACTTTTCTTCTACCAGTACTATGTGGTACATTTTGTTTACTAAAAGTTTTCAATTCCAAATTATCAGTTAGAACTTTTTCTTCAACAAGTTTTTCTATCTCAACAAATTTTCTATCTTTTTTCATTCTTAACATTATCTTTGGAGATACTATATAAAACAATGATCTAGCTATAAAAACATATACTAATGTTACACCTACAGTAACATAGATTCTCCAATATTTAATCCAAAAACTTTCCCAAAAATTATCGATATCAGCTATAATTTCATGAGGAATCATAGAATTTTGCTCATTTTCTTCAAGTTCAATGTCAACATTAGACATTTGTCGCATTTCATTTAGTAATTCTTCTTCAAAATTCGTTTTCAAATCATCAAAAATATGTTCTCGAATAATTAGCTTATCTTTCAAAAATCTCAAATCATATGATTTCTTCATTTCTAAAGTTTTAATCACAGAAATATTATCACTAGATGAACTAATTTCATCAATAATCACATTATCTTTCATATACCAAACTTTACTACTATACTTATTAATTTTAACTGGAATATAACCTCTAAAATCATTCAAATCAGTAAAAGTGATCATGTCATCAGAAATTTCTTTGCAAAATTTGATCTCAACAACACTATCATTGATCAGTTTTACATCAATTGCAGTATAATTCAAATTATTGTTTATTTATTGTATCAATTATGCTTATCTTGTCATGTTCAATATTTAACGTTTACTTATAAAACAAATTTAGTTGCCGAGCTAAACACAAGAAATCGAACGAGAAATATCCGAAACAACGAGCTCATGAACATAAGTACCGCTGGAGACGACAATGCTCATGAAAAAAGAAAAATGGACCGTAAGGAATCGTGATTGAAAACGGGAATGAGACAGGTATTCATTGAAAAATGGTTATTCTGGTTAGTATAATTTGGTAAGAAAAATGGCTATTCTAGTTAGTACAGCTAGGTAAGAAACTCTGCCATGGTGCGGAGTATAAACTATGCCATTAGGATTTCCTCCCCTAAAAAACATAGGTAATAGGTGTCAACTGACGAGTCCGTCCTATTACCAAATTTAATTTATAGCCCAGGCTGTATTGACTCTTAGGACGAAACAAAATGGGCTTACATGTATTAATGTTCATTTATTCTCATAGTAAACATACTATTCAAACATACATACCCCTCCTCTTAGGTTTTACTTTTTAAGCGCAACCATTGCTTGGTTCTATTATGATGGAGTTCTGAAATTGGTAAAACAACCAAATTTTAAGAATGGATTCTTAATCAACAATGATCTAATGAGTATAGAGATGGAAAAGACAAACTTAGTATTCGATAAACCGATTTATGTTGGATTTAGTATACTAGATTTGAGTAAATATCTGATGTATGAATTTTTCTATGATGTATTGAAAAAGAGATATGGTGATAAAATACGTTTATGTTATCAAGATACTGATTCATTTATCTTGGAAATAGAAACTGAAGATGTTTATAATGATATGTCTGAAATGAAAGAACATTTTGATTTTAGCGATTATCCGAAAAACCATCCTCTATATGATACAACTAATAAGAAAGTTATAGGTAAATTTAAAGATGAACTAAATGGAAATATTATGGTAGAAGAAGTAGGCTTAAAACCTAAACAATATGCATATAGACAAGAAGATGGTGTAGAAGTTAAAAAGTCTAAAGGTGTTAAAAAGAATGTAGTTGAAACTCTAAAAGTAGACGATTATAGAAATTCATTAATGAAAAAACAAATTATAAGGAAAGAACAATACTTAATTCGAGGAATAAAACATCAAATGTATACTATAAAACAAAATAGAGTTGCTCTAAATATAGACAATAGAGATGAATTTAAGAGATATATTATTATAGATGATGATGATTATGATACATTAGCATATGGTCATTATAAAATAGATAGTCTATAAGTATAAAAAATAGATAGCTATAAGTAAAAAAAATAGATAGTAAAAGTATATAATAATATTTGGAGGTTGAATTACAACAACCTAATTTTTATGGAAATTTTTTCCCAGATAAATGGAACAAATAAAAATGTTTGACTTAGCAAAATTACCACGAGATAAACTTCGTGATAAAGTTTCCAAGTTAAAGATTATGAAAACAGTTGAATTACGAAAATTAAATAAACCAGAGCTAATTGATACATTGATAAATAATTACTTATGTTCATTGTTTCCATATGATGATTCACTTTTTGGTAAATATCAAGAAAGAAAGAAAAATATACACATTGTGAAAGATAATACAAAAGTTATAGTAGTAGTAAAATATAGTGGTATACATTGTTATTTGACAAAATAGTATAAATTCATCATAGAGGTAACTATTTGTTACTCCTATGCTAATAGTGATAGTATTATATTCATAAAGTCATATTTTTCTAATAACTTTAATACTAATATACAGTAATAACCACAATGATTAGTATTAAAGTTTTGGATTTGAAAAGTAGACAATTTTATATCAGAAGAAAGATAATTTTTTAATTCAATTGGTGGATCTAAACCAAAAGAATCGAAAAAGTAGCATTTTTCCATATTTTTATAGTAACATAACCAATGTGTACCGTTATTATGACTTAAGTCTAAATTTACGATTCCACATTCGATATTTTCAATCTTGTTTGGAAGAGTATCTATCATGAATACTCCTCTAAAATTTTTTATTTCTAATTCATTTGCTAATGTTATTAAGTCATAGTTTGATAGTGGTTTCAAATTTTTAGGAAATATTGTCATTTATAAACAAAATTTTTATATAGGAATATAGATTGTTTATTTTTTCTAAATTATTTTCATATTTTTGTTTTTTTCAAATGTAGTTCTACAGTAAGATTAACTTTCTCAAAACTAATCAAATTATCGTTAATATCAACTAAATCTAACATTATTCTATTTGGTCTATTGATTACTTTATGATATATTATTTGATTAGGTTCTAAATTTACTGTTTTAGTTAGTTTGAACCGATAGATTACATTGAGTTTCTTATCATTGACAAATGAATCATCTATTAAGTTACATCTGATATAAATATCGTCATTATTTTTTACTTTCATGTTATTATTTTGATCAAGCGATTTACTATCTAAGTTTCCATCTAATTTTACTAAACCAACTTCAAAGTTTTTATCTAAAAACTCTTGAGGAAATTGATATTGAAAGTAATTACTATTTGAAGTAAGTTGTAGAATCAAGTATGCCATTTATATAGATAAAAATTTTAATAAGAATAATAGTTTTTCTTTCATTTATAGATAGGGGTAACGATTCGTTACCCCTAATTTTTTTTAAATTTTAATTTATCACTTATCAATGATAAGTCAAAATAGGTCTATCTATGATAATATTTTACACATTCTATTCACAAATGTGAAAAAAAATTTATGCTAAAA
>JAKKPZ010000457.1:0-33794 GCA_022814885.1 Ditylenchus destructor | reverse complement strand
ATAGGACAATCTTCGCGAAACCGAGAATTGGACACGATTTAGCTAATGAGTCTCGAAGATCTCGCAATTTTGGATTTACCTAGTCGGCGATTACTTCTCACTTACTTCGTCGTTGCAATGAAGTTAGTTAGTTAAGTTAATTAGTCGTTAAAATAATCCAACTGCGACTCTCATTTTGAATGCCCTTTTTTAGAAGTTGTAGGTGTATTGTGACGTGTCGTCTAGTAACTTGTGTCCATAATTTAAGAAATCTTACTTACTAAATCCTACTTTTACACTAGAAAAAATTTTTGGATACTACTAACTGAATACTATTATTAAGCAAATTCCTATTAATAAGTCAAAATCTTTCAGAAAATTGATACCTCGATACAGGGACGCATGATAGCTCAAAATGCTCCCCTGGGAATTCTAAGAACGAATCCGGAAACAAATTTTCGGGCGATCTCAAAAAGTGGCTTTTTTCGCCCAAAAACTGTCATTTTTGCCGGTTTTTTGCAAATGGTCATATCTTTCCGAGTTACTTCGGTACAGGGCTGAATGATAGCTCATTTTGTAGGTCTCGGAAAGTTGAGTAGGGAATGTGCACAAATTTTTTGGCGGCGATTACAAAAAAGTGGCTTTTTTTGCCAAAAAGTGTCATTTTTGCCAGTTCCGCGGCGAAAGCCACGGAACTTCCAAGCGAGATGGTCGGGCGCTCCGCGCCCGACCACAGGACTCCAGGGTGTATCAGTATGCAATTTTCATATTTGCATATTTTCGACATACAAATTTTTATCTAAAAATTTTGTCTATATTTGTATACATTTTGTCTAAATTTTTGCAGAAACAAACTCAGCTGGTCTATACGAACATTTTAAGCTATCACTTGCCCAGAAATACGCGGTGAAAGGGGTCTAATCGCCATGTTCAGACGCACGCACTGACAGCTTTAGCTTACTTGGGGGATATACAATGAAATTTTTCACGACCTACACCGGCTGATGCCTTCTAATTCTTGTTGTCTAATAGGCTGTGGAAAACAGGAGAACCGAGATCGCGTTGGTGGGCAGCTACACAATTTCCGCACAGATTTTTCGAAATTTCTCATTACTCCTCGCCTTTTGCGTGCAAAAAATACTCTCTCGTTTTCAGTTGTGGACATTTTCCGCTCAACTGGAAATTAAGCATAATTGCCTGTTTGGCGCCATTGTTCGGGAGCCTAAGCCTAAGGTTAAGGCCCACTTGGCCCATATTGTTCGAGCCGCAATCCTAAATCCTTGTTTGGTGCCTTATAAGGGTTCTTTTAGCCCAAAATAGGAATTTGGGGCCGTGCGGAAAATGTCAGCGACAATTTCCGCACGAAAAAATCGTATCAGCGCGACCCCGAAGCGACCTCGATCGATAAATGCGCGACCATGCAGCGACCTCAAAATACCGTGCAGAAAATGTCTGGTCATTCTCAGCACATGGCTAAGGTATAGCTTGTGTCTGACCCTATCTCAGACTGCAATTTTTGCGGAAAATATCCAGTGAAAAAGATTTTGCGCCAAAAATCTGTGCGGAAATTGTTTTCCTGCCGCGTTGGTGTAGAGTCTTGATTTTTCACACGTCAGCCTAACGAAACATTTCCCACAGTTCAGAAAAGTGCTGTAGCGAATGAAAATTTCTTTAACAATTAAAAAGTACAAAAATAATTTGAATGTGCTGGGAAAATCGACCGTTATACGCTTGAACGCTTTTTCCACGAGTTTTCTGAGTTGTGTGCATTGGTTCTGTTACTATTAGTAAAGGCAACACTGCTCTTGAAAGTTTAGTCATGGGAATGGTTAAGCCATTTTTGCCGTCTAAGGCCGCAAAGTCATTTTGAATGCTATTTTTCTATAGGGTGTCTTGAGTGCAGACGGTTGATGAATTAAAACCATACAAGCGCCAAGTAGCGTGATTATTGATTGTCAAAGGCCAACCGCAAACCGATAAGACTTGTGTCATGTGTGTTATGTATTAATTTCACTGGAGTAGTTCCAATTAATGAACCGAAACATTTCAGAAAATTGTGTCTTGAAACGATTACTGTTTCTCAATTGGTCCCAACTATTCAGCAACTATGACGCCTGGTGAGGAAATTTGTTATAAAAACTAAAATATTGATTAAACATGAAATCCATCATTTAAGGAGTCGACGACGTGCATCACATCATGGAAACAACCGTCTACAGTACCTCGACAGTACTGAACATCTACCTCCTCTACCTGATAACCTACCACTCCACCTTCGGCATCAAGCTCTATAAATATTTGCTGACTGTCGATGCCGGCTTGGATCTCATTTTCGGTTTCATTGTGCTTCTTTCACAGCCGGTTGGTACTCAGACTATTTTTCTATGAAAATTTTTCCATTTTTAACTAGCAAATATAGTTCTTTTATCCGCCACACTCGTTTTTGAAATAGGTCCTCACTTATGGTGCTGGACCGCATGAGTCATAGTCTGTTAGGCCGCCAGACAGTCAAAGGAAGACACACTATTTCGTCTGTAGACGTTTATTCTTGAGTAAATACATACCAATGACGAAATAGTGTGTGTTTTCTAACTGTCTGACGTTCTCACAGACTATGACTACATATAGTATAGTTAAAGCTGTCAGGCGTCTCCTGGGATTTTCTCCGTAATTATTTCGTGTCAGGTTTTTAGCTCAGTGCTAAATGGTTAGGTACCAGTCACCAGCCGGTACAGGTTCGATTCCGCGCAGGTGAAATCATTTTTTGACACCGGGATTTTTTGCACCCGGGGGTTTTCAGAGGTGCTGAATCCAGAAAAAATATTATTTTTGCGGTAGGAGTACCCCCGGGTACGAAATTTTTCAAAATTATTTTTCCATGGTATTTTGCCGTTTCTGATGCTGATTTTTTGCACCCTGGGGTTTTCGGGTGCGAGGAATCCGAATTTGAGGTCAGAAAAATTCTAGGCGTATCCCCGGGGTATGAAAATCCTCCTTCAATGCCTCCCTGCTTTATCCGACACCCTGACTTATCCGCCATCCTGGGACCGG
The DNA here is from genome assembly GCA_022814885.1 of Ditylenchus destructor. Taxonomy (NCBI): domain Eukaryota; kingdom Metazoa; phylum Nematoda; class Chromadorea; order Rhabditida; family Anguinidae; genus Ditylenchus; species Ditylenchus destructor. Next base: position 30,764 of record JAKKPZ010000457.1, on the reverse strand, counting down.
TCCCTCGAGTTGGCGGATAAATGGCCTTTCTTAATAATAAAAACACACCTTCCAATGATGCTTGGATCGCAAAATACACAGAATATGACAGAATAGGATTTTCAGGTTGGGTTTTCATGTGACGGCTACTTTGTGATGAAGCTGAACGGATTCGTCGCTGGCTTTTCGCCCGGTTGGGACTCTTTTTTCGGAATTCTCTACCTATTTTTTCTTAACGCAAATGTTATGTGGATTCCGGTTCAATTTGTCTACAGATATCTCTTGCTGTGTAAAGACAGGTGAATTATTTTTATGAACGCATAGTGGGGAAAAAGTTAGTTTTGTGGGAAAATATGGTGCCCCAAAGATTTATGATTCATGATTTTCTAAGCAAAAATCTACTCTATAAAACCTAGAAGACACATTTTAATTTATGTTGATATCAGTACCAATACCAGTACCAATACCACAGACGACGACCACAGATCAATGATCACTGATCACTCACATAAAAGGGCCAAAAAGGGGTACAATGTGCACCATTCACCCAAACTTTTTCAGTATCCATTCGCTAAAGACCAACGTACTTATCGCCACGTTTACAATATTTTACTCGCTGCTTTGTCTTGTAATTATTGTCATAATGTGCGAAGTGCGCGAGGAATACCAGACCGTTGGCAAGCAAATAATAGAGAAGAATGGCTGGCCTATGCGCAGTGACCAAAGACCAACTTATGTGGTTGGCTCGTTTATTGTAAGTACTTACGTTCTGATACTTACATTCTATTCGAGTGCCTTAGCGAAGCTATGCATGACGTGTTAAATAAATTTTGTCCTAGAGCGATTGTATGCAGGAGTAGAAGAGACATTGTTTATGTAAACGTAACCGTAAAGTTTCACGTACAAGTTCTCTCTTTCACGTACAAGTTATTTAACACGTCACGCATAGCTTCGCTAAGGCACTCTCTACTTAATAAATGCAGTTTGTCGAAGGTCGACTTAGTAACAATTCTAACAGACTTCACATATTTATGACAATGTGTTTCAGAAGGAATGGAGAATGATAACCTTCCTGTCACACAACTTTATTACTACCAGCTTTAGCATTATAACGGTCGTCTGGTGCGAAATAAATATTTCCAAATATTTTCGAGAAATGGGCAATCAAACCAATAATACTACGCGAAGAATGCACGCTGAGTTCCATAGAGCGCTATTGGCCATGGTAAGAATTTTTAATAATTAACTGTTATTTTCTCACTGTAATCAGGGTTTTCTAAGATTCTCTGACCTCTTACATTTTGTTATGATGAGACAGTTAGAGATGTTCTAGCCGGTCAGACACTAACTTTCACTTTGCATGGTCTAAGCTCGAATAAAGGTTAAGCCTAAAGGTGCGGTACAGTTCGTCCCCAAAGATCGTTTGATATTTTCCAGAAAATTTATCCGGAAAACACATTTTCATTCGGCTGGACCGATCGCACCACCCTAAAGTATGTCCTTCTTGAAGGTCGTATGCCTTATCCCTAAATACTAAGCGGCGTCGTGCGTACGCCGCGCCCCGTGTCATCAATCATCCAGAAAGATCCAGCATTCAGATCAGGGCGTGTGATAGCGCAATCGATAGGTCTCGATGAGGAAATTAGGGGAAAATTGTCAGAACCAAAATTTGAATATTTGAATTCGCGCCAAAACCGAAAAACGTGTTTTTAAGGGTTTTGACCTGGGGAAGTGATGTTTTTTATGTTCCCAATCGGTTCCTGAGGCGATTATGGACAACTTTTCTTTTTACACTTTTTGATTTGGCGCATTTTTGAAAAAAAGACACTTTTTGGCCAAAAAATCGGGTTTTTTGATGCAATGTGTCTACGGGTCTGATTTTTGGTACCCGGGGGTTTTCGGATGCGCTGATCATGAATCTGACGTCAGATTCGAGATTTGTTCTCATGAGGTCGTGTTATTCTCACCAGGTCTCTCACGAGGTCGGAACATCCTTACTCCCGAACAACAGCTGCTTGAGGGCCGAAGGCCCGAAATAGTCTCATGCTGCTCTACTCCCGAACAATCCTTACTCCCGAACAAGTTGTTGAGGGCCGCAGGCCCGAAATAGTCTCATGCTGCTATACTCCGAACAATCCTTTTTTACACTGGAAAATAGCAAGGGCATACTGATATAGACTCCCCGCGCGCTAGCGCGCGTTAGCGCGCTAGTCCGAGAATTAGTATCTGCCTGCCAGAACGCCTCTAACAGTCTGCTCATCATAGAATATGATAGAATCTGCTACCGAAAGGAAAGACAAAGCCCGGCATAATCAGAGCGCCAGACGAACCTAGTTCTTCCATTTTCGTTATGAGACAAAACTCTAGTAAAAGGTATTTTTCTTGCAGGCCATATGCCCTTTGATCGCAATCACCATACCTGTGTATTACTTCTGCACAGTTTTCGCTTTTCAACTCTGCTCAGGATGGATCTCGGCATACATTACAAGTGCACTCTCGGCTATTACGGTCATCAACCCGTTGACCACAATTTTTTGCTTCCGCTGCTATCGAAGAGCGGCTCTCAAACATTTCACCTGTGATCAACTGAAAAAGACTATCAGACCATCGAACAGTATTGCTGTTAAAAGTGATAGAGTAGTAGTGATCGAATAGTATTCCTTTGCACACTGCTTCGAACAGAATTCAAGAAGTCAGATGAACCAAATAATTTCAATAAATTTCAATCAATAAATAAGTTCCACGATCTTTGGTCAGTGATCTTTGTGCGTTGGCCAACCAACCAACGAATCTCATTACTGCACACAAGCGAAGAATGTGCATCCGGCACGTTGCAGGATGGTGATAGTCTGCCTGAGTGGCTACCTGAGAGGGTAACCTGCTACCTCCTGTGGCTTTGTCAGTGCCACTCGTGGCCTTCGGCTTCTCGGATGGGTTTCCGTGTTTTATACTACAAGCTTCTAGAACATTCTAGAAGCTTCCAAGGAAAATTCTGACGCCAGATTCAAACTCAGCGGGGCGATTTACCATGTAGGGACAAAGTATGAGGCCTCTCCCTTGCTTCCTTGCGCTAAATGACTTATATAAGCCAATTTTCTTCTAGAACCTTCTAGAAGCATTTGTCGGTGACCGGATCCGAACATTCCGTCCCCACAGGTTGAGAGCAATCCATAGGCACCTACATCTCCGAAAACAGAGTGGTGACGAGCGAATTATTGCTAAAAGAAGTTCTTAGAAGCTTCTAGAACATTCTAGAAGGTTTTAAGGAAAATTCTGACCCCGGATTCGTTCAGTTAGAAAGTCCAAAAAGTGTAAAAAAATTTTGACAGATTTTTTTTATTTCAAAGGAAGCTAAGGTTGATCGTCGTTGTTTGAGACAATCCGATTTTGAATGTGCTTCTTTTGGCCACTTTGGCATACTGTATACTAGCGCCATGGACTCCCTATGGGAGTCCGATTAAAAATTTTGTCTACATGTAAAGCTATGTATTTTAAGTTCCCTCACATTCTAACGGTCGGGCGCTTTTTCTGACATAGAAAAAGCACTGGTAAGAATGCACTCAAAAATTTTGAATGCCCCTATGGTATGCAAAATTTTCGAGAAAATTTTGCAAAAATGCACTCCTAAGAATGTTTTTTTCACTTCTCACCCCCTCCACCGCGAAATTTTTTTCTGGGTACATGCCTGAACACGACTGCGCAAAATGGCTTCTGGAGCTTCGCTGGCCATGCGTCACACAACGAAACAAGGACGCGAATAGTTTCACTCGATATAACAAGGCGCATTTCAAATAAAGAGGCGGCAATTTGAATGCAGATTATGCGTACTATGTGAAGAAGCGTCTTTTCCTTCTAGAATATTCGAATGGAAAGACACATTCATTAAAACTCTTCAATTTTATTGGGGCATTGCAAAAATAACCAGACTGCCAAGTCAGACACAGCCCGTTTACCCACCTTTCACGTGGGTAAACCCCAGATCTGATATTGCTAACCCCCTCTAAAATACGATTCTAGAGGGGGTTACCAATATAAGATTTGCGCTAGCCCCCTTCTATACCCCTCTTCTGAATAAACAATTTTCAAATTTCGCGCCATTTTGCTGCTTGTGTCTGACTTGGCGGTCCGGTTATTTTTGCAATGCCCCAATAATTTGTGGAAATGGAGTTGAAGATTTGCCTCCTTGTTTGTAATGGTTAAAGGCGTCTTTTGGTTTTGCGGCTAGCGCAGAGCTAATAACTATTTTGCTACAGTAATACACCACTCCATTTTTTAGCGCAAATTCAAACAGATCAAATTCAATTTTAGTGCAAATGTCTAATCTACACATTTGATCTTCTGCAGAAGTTCTCTGCGAGCAGAAGTACTCTGCTTGGTCCCGCAGCGATTCCCTTAGAACTCAATTTGATGAGCAAACCACTTATTGCCTCTGCGCTAGCCGCAAAACTAAAAGACACCTTTAATACAATGAAATTTTTCACGAGCTACACCGGCTGTTTCCTTCTAATTGCCGTTGTTTAATAAGCTGTGGGAAAATCGCGACTTAACAGAAGAACCGAGATGCTGTATAGTCTATTGATTTTACAGACGTCAGCCTAACGAAACGTTTCCCACAGTTAAGAAAAGCGAAATAACTGAAGCAAATGAAAATTTCTTTACCAATTAAAAACTACAAAAGGAACTTTGAATGTACTGAGAAAATCGACCGGCGTTATTCGCTTGAATGCTTTTCCGTGAGTTTTAAGAGTTGTGAACATTGTTTCCGTTATTATAAGGAAAGCCAACTCTACTCTTGAAAGTTCAGTCATGGGAACGGCTAAGCCATTTTTACCGTCAAAGGCCAACCGCGAAGTAGTTTTGAATGATCTTTTTCTATAGGGTGTCTAGAGAAAGAATGGCACTTGATAAATTATTTCGTCCGACAATCTTTGCAAAAACGAGAGCATGTAAATTGGATTCCGTATTACCTCTAATTAACGCCCCTAGTGTGTGCTTGTAATTCTTCTATATGCTTAATAACACAAAAAACCAGCGCTGTGTGCTATTTCGTAGTCCCTTTATCTCCCAAAAAATATTTTTCAATAGCCAACGCTGTGCTAACAAAGAAGGAAGAGCCTATCGAAAACCTTGCATGGCTTGTGTAAATCTGCTTCCCTTTCCTCTGCCAAATTTCAACAAGCACTAGCACTAGCACAAGGTTTAGGCTTAAGTCTAATTGCTTGTTCGGGGCCTTAAGTGAGTGATTGCACTAGAAATCTAAGTATAAGGTTAAGTTCAAGCTTAAGACTAAAACCTTGTGCAATCACTAGTTTAAGTTGTTTTTCTAAGTCTAAGGATCATTTTAAGCTATTACTCAAAACTTAAGCTTAAAAATTATAGCATACTACTAATGCATACTATTATTAGAAAAATTTCTATTAATAAGATAAAATATTTCAGAAAATTGAGTCTCAGCACGATTATTGTCTTCTCCCAACAATTTACCAACAATGCCACTTGGTAAGGATATTTATGTTCAAAAATAGTAAATTACCAAAATGAAAAATTCTTCCCATGATTCCGGTTTGAGAGCCAGTGTGACCTTAAACTTAAGGAGTCGACGACGTGCATCACATCATGGAAACAACCGTCTACAGTACCTCGACAGTACTGAACATCTACCTCCTCTACCTGATAACCTACCACTCCACCTTCGGCATCAAGCTCTATAAATATTTGCTGACTGTCGATGCCGGCTTGGATCTCATTTTCGGTTTCATTGTGCTTCTTTCACAGCCGGTTGGTACTCAGACTATTTTTCTATGAAAATTTTTCCATTTTTAACTAACTATAATCTAATAAAAAGCAATATAAAAATGTAACAGTAAGAGAGTTAATTAAAATTTGTCTTGTTTTTGGGGCTTTATATAAGGCATTATTAGGTTAACTTTGTATACTTAACCGCGGGTTCTCTTTTCTTTTTATAACATTATTTCACAAGGTATTCAGGTTGCATTTACATGTGACGGCTATTTTGTGATGAAGCTGAACGGATTCGTCGCTGGCTTTTCGCCCGGTTGGGACTCTTTTTTCGCAATTATCTACGTATTTTTTCTTTACGCAAATGTTATGTGGATCCCGGTTCAATTTGTCTACAGATATCTCTTGCTGTGTAAAGACAGGTGAGTTACTTTTTATGAAATAGTGGGAAAAAGTCAGCGTCTATTCATCCACCTTAACGTTTCCTTCTAGCCATGTCCAGGAAGCTTTATCGGACAACATTTTGCGCTACGACGGATTCCTCATAGCCGAATACCACCAAGTGCCAAAACCTTAACCTCGTGGTCAAATCCGACTTCAGATTTGGATTCCCCATAGCCGAAAACCCCGGGTGCGAAAAATATCGGTCGGAATCCCGAAACCATGAATTTCGGAAAATTCTCTGGCACTCTAACATAATGTCTGGTCTTTTCTGTCACGGTTTTCTGAAGAGGAAATAAGGCATCAAAGATCAAATTGTTACGGTTTTCTGACCGAAAATATAAGAATATTCTAGTGAGGAGGATCAGGATCCGGTCGAGTGATAGCTGAAACGACAGCTAACCCAGAAATCTAGTATGCGCGACTTCTTTTTCGGATTCCTTTTCTTAGAATCTTACCGTTCTTCACAAACTTTTTCAGTATCCATTCGCTAAAGACCAACGTACTTATCGCTTCGTTTACAATATTTTATTCGCTGTTTTGTCTTTACGTTTTTGTTGCAATGTGCGAAGTGCGCGAGGAGTATCAGACCGTTGGCAAGCATATAATAGAGAAGAATGGCTGGCCTATGCGCAGTGACCAAAGACCAACTTATGTGGTTGGGTCGTTTATTGTAAGTTACTTACTCTCATAATCTTGACAATTTTTGTATTTTTGAGTTTTTCTCAGACGGTTTTTTTTTCATAATCTTTCTGATAATAACATTAGCGTGTGACACTGATTTGAGGGGTCATTTAAATGATATTGGGTCATTTAAAACGAAATGGGCCCTGATGCGCAGCAGCTGATGCGCAGTGGGCTTTGAATTGGCGGCACATTCGGCTGCATTGCACGGCAGCCTTGGTTCACTTTCCCAATGTTTTGGTTATTTCCCACTGCCTCTCTTTCTTTGTCGTAGAGTCCAATTGAGTGCTAGTGTGCGGCGCCATGGCTGTCTCCTTCTTCGAAAGGAAAAGAAAGCAGACACGACGAAATAGTGTGTGAAAGGCGGCTGCACTGGTGGCAGTTTAAATCGAACTTTGTCATCGCTGTTTACAGTAACGGGCCATTTCATTTTAAATGACCCAATATTGCTCATTCAATGATTCAATGTGACAATTGCAATAGTTATGTGATTAGGCATAGACTATGTTATGTATGTTTTAAACATGTCATAAACATAATGTTTATGGATCAGACGGGGGAGTAAATAGAGCTATTACAGTATTGCAAAAGTTTTCACAAAATAGATTTAAACAAAGAAACAGTGTAGACTCAATAAAGTGATGTATGCGGTGTGTCGAAGGTCGACTTAGTAACAATTCTAACAGACTTCTGACGTTTATGATAGTGTGTTTCAGAAGGAATGGAGAATGATAACCTTCCTGTCACTCAACTTTATTACTAGCAGCTTTAGCATTATAACGGTCGTCTGGTGTGAAAAAAATATTTCCAAGTATTTTCGTGAAATGGGCAATCTCAGCAACAATAATAATAATACCCAAACGCGAAGAATGCACGCCGAGTTCCATAGAGCGCTATTGGCCATGGTAAGAATTTTTAATAATTAACTGTTATTTTCTCACCGTAATCATGTCCGGGCAGATTTTTTCCGCGAACAGATATTCTTTGATGATCAGACAGTTAGAGATGTTCTAGCCGGTCAGACACTAAATTTCTCTTTGCATGATCTAAGCTCAAAACAAAGGTTAAGCTTAAAAGTACGATTCGTATCCGGGCACGATTCGTCCCCAGAGAATATATCCGGTAAACCCCAATTCTGATATTGCTAAACCCCTCTAGAATCGTATTTTAGAGGGGATTAGCAATATCAGAATTGGGGTTTACTCACGTGAAACGTGAGTTAGCTCATAAATTATTTTCAAATTTCGCGCCATTTTGCTGCTGGTGTCTAACTTGGCAGTCCGATTTCAAAACTTTATTGAAAAGTATTTTTCTTGCAGGCCATATGTCCCTTGATCTCAATAACAATGCCTTTGTATTACTTCTGCACAGTTTTCGCTTTTCAACTCTGCTCAGGGTGGATCTCGGCATACATTACAAGCGCACTCTCGGCTATTACGGTCATCAACCCACTGACCACAATTTTTTGCTTCCGATGCTATCGAAGAGCGGCTCTCAAATCTTTCACTTGTAATCGACTAAAAGCGACAGTTAGACCATCGAATAGTGTTCCTGCGTATACGGCTACGAACATTCAGGAAGAGAGATGATCAAAACTAGCAGTTCCACTACTATTTAAGCACTTATAATTGATGTACCAATACTCAAGTAAAGTAGCACCACATGATTATTTAAGGCTAATTGACATGTAAGAATGGTGAACACAGGATTCGCACCCTAGGGAGGGTGCGATTCGCACTCCGAATCCTGTTTTGCGTAAATATGAATAATTATGCTTAGCGTGTATAACCCGGCCAGATTCCATTACAATTTTTGTTTAAACAATGTCCCAGGATACACCTCCTACAACAATAAGCTATAGATAATATCATACAGGATTCGCACCCTACCACTGGGATGCGAATCCTGTTGGGTGCGAATCCAGTGCTCGTCGTGAGAATAAGCACCAACGACGTAGGGAATTGAAACCCGAGGTAATTTCAGGGGTAAACATACTGAGTTACGCTGATGCTTATGCTTCAGCATAGGGTTCAGTATTAGGCTCAGATTCAGCATCAGATTTAGCAAGCTTAATTTTTTACTGCCAAAAACGGATTTGCAGGGGCGTGATATTTGACCTTTTTGTGGTACGCGACGTTGAAAAAAATCGGTCGCTACTTTAGAGGGAATACGACATTTACTTTTTGTTTTTTTGTTATATGGAATGACTATAAAATTTGCCATATTCGTGTATTTATATTTGAGTTTTTGCCGTGAATAATATGAAAATTTTTTATCTTAATATTAGCTTTATATTATGTTTCGACATAAAACAAAAAATTATGTTAAGAAACATAACTTATGGCATCAAAATATTAACATCATGCGTAATGGATTTGAATCCATTATTGATTCGGATCCGTTCTCCTGGAAGTCATCGTTGAAACGATAACTGGCTTCGTTCTGGTCTTGAAAGCTTTGAAAATTGAGCCGCGGATTGTTCGGTTCATGCTGATGTAAACTATTCCTGGTACTCCTGAAATCTTGTATTCCTTTACGTTTAATAATTGAGTCGACAAAAACTTTCAACAGAATGCATCATTTCAAGGAAAACAATGCGAATTTTAAGTTGACTATTGTTAAACATAGTACAGGGAACAGGACACTTTGTCCTCCGGGACAATTCGTCCCCGGGACACGTCACAGTTAACTTAGCCCACACTTAAGCTTAAGTTATGAATGTTAGCTTAAAATGTTCCTAGACTTTAAGCAAACAACTTAGGCTTAAGCTTAAATTCTAACAATTAGGCTAAGGCTCAAGGTTTTAGAAGACTCTAGGGTCATTCTAAGCTATTCTTGCCTTCTAGAGCGTTCTAGAATCCTTTTTTACATACCGGCGACGAACTGTCACATACCGGTATAGTATGGATATTTTTCCTCCCAAAATCTTACCATGGCTGCAAATCCAGGTGTACACTCCCACGAAGATAGCGATCTGCGGAGGACTCGGGCCAAGGAACACTACAAACCAATAAGCGTCAGATATCGCTCCGCAAGAGCAGATAACAAGTGCTTGGATAAGTGACTGAAACAGAATTTCAGAAACATTGTATTGCTTCTTATAAAACTTCCTAAGACGGCGACGAAGAGATCGAAAAAGTCAAGCGCTTACGAGCTTGGAAATTGGACCTCAGGGATTTGACCCAAATTTAACATCATTTTAATAAAAAATTACAGGTTTTGGCGTCATATTGGCTTTATGCCCAAAAATAGAACTGGAACAATGAATCAACTTTCAGATTTTTTGGGCAGAATGCCAAAATCAGTCCGCTTTTTCCACAAATCTCCAACTTTTCATACAGTTTTTACTTTAACATTAGTCCCAGACGGCACTATTGGTATTGGGTCACATGTATCTGATCTTACATGCGATTCAGTAAAGGAAAACATTGAACAGCACTTGGTCCCACCACTATTGTATCTGGCCGCTAGCGCCTTATTTATGACAGATTCATCTGATTTACCCAATACAATTAAAACCATTAGCCCATTTAGGGACTTAGTCTTGACGACGGTCGACTAAAATCCAATCCACAAACCGACCTTTCGCTGCGTAGCCAACATTTGACGTGACGGACCAGCGGTCATTAATTTTCTCTTCGATACGATCAAACACACAAATGCGATGTAAAGTCCAATAAGTACAAAAAATAGAGCCGAGTTATAGAGCTTGTGATGCTGGTTGGAAAACTGTAACAAACATTGGTTGGAAATTTTACATTTTTTCAAAAAAACTTCCAAATTCGGTAGAAAAGCAAAAAATGGCTTTTTTTCACTTTTTACTACTTTTGCTAATACAATTACGCTCGAATGAATCTAATTGCGTTTGAATCGGGGTCTTTGGCGCCAAACCACTTCTGGAACATTCTAGAAGGATGTGTAATGACTAAAGACCCCAAAAATATTTTTTTAATTCCGGTTTTAATTAATTAAAATATTAAAAAAATCGCAAAATATTAAAAAAAATATTTTTTTTAATTAGCTATTTTTTGCCGATTCTAGCCTTTAATTCTGCTTTTTTAGCCTTCATTGTTACTTCAGACTATATTAAAAGCTAAAATTCAACAAAATATAACAAATTTTGGAAAAAAATAGCAAAATAAAAAAAAATTTTTTGAAAAATTTCGTAAAAAAAATTTTTCGGCAAAATTTTTTGGTAAAATTTCGCCGACGGCCTTCGGCCGCCGCGAAAATTTTGCTAAAAAAATCTAGAAAGTTGCCCAAAAATGCCAAAATATTTACTAAAATATAAGTAAAATTCCCAAAATATGCAAAATATTTTTTAAATAAAAAAATATTTTAAAAATATTTTAGTTAAAAAAAGTCCAAAATATTTTTTAAATATTTTTTTATTTTAAAAATATTTTTGGGGTCTTTAGTAATGACTCAAATGAATGCTGTGACTCTGGGCTTTCGAGAGAGTTATTACACACTCTTCTAGAATGTTCCAGAAGTTTTTTGGCGCAATGGCGCCAAAACCGCCGATTCAAATGCGATTAAATTCATTCGAGCGTAATTGTATCTGGGAATCTAATCCAAATTTTTTATAGTAACAGTCTAGTAGTTTTTTTCTAAAATTTTCCCAAACTTACTCTTTCCTCTTTGTCTTCAATGTACCCTGCATGAGGATTCAACAGCATTGTTCCGACAAGTGAACTGTAAACAATAGGCGTACCAAAAGAAAAGACAGCCACAAAATGCAACAATGAAAGGCTAATCCAGACCAGAGCTCGTTTTCCAGCGAACAACCTGTCAGCGACGTGCGGTCGCCATAATTCCATACAGCGATACAAAGCCAATATGACACTCGATTCGGTGGACAGGACCCAGAATCCTGGAAATATTTTATCTCATACTTTACAACATCGGATTCAAGTTGGAGGAACAATCTCAATCTCAAAAGAATCTTTCTTCGGAATGCCAATACCAGACTAAAAAATAAGGTTTACTGTACTTTCGGTCGGGTCCCTTTAAGTCGCAATGTGAATGTGCGTCTCGAAGCGAATCTCCCGATTTCCGACCCTCCCAGATCCCAAACTCGCGTGTACCCCCAAAAATCCGTAATTTTAAGGGGGTTACCTATGTCAGAATTGGGGATCACGCACGTGAAAACGTGAGTTACGTGAATCACGTAAGAGGGCAAGTCTCGCGTCGGTAATAGGAGTTGGGCGTGTAATAGCTCAATCGCTTCCTCTCGCCAAGCCAATACGATGGGTACCTGTCTCGCCGACAACGATGATGAGTTCCGGGATTTGTGGTGTCGGAAATCCGGAAAATCCCGGATTCCAATTTACACATTTTCGTCGAAATTTTCTTCAAGTTTTACGCAGTTTTCTGGAATTGATATTCCTCTCATTAAAAATTTGAGGTTCTCGAACACTCAGCTGAGGAATGTTAAATTTGGATTATTACTGAACAAATTACCCATGCCCAAGCAGGATATAACATATATCGGAGTTGGCGCAGAGCAATAAACAGCTCCCGTGACGGACATACTGCCACACAACATCGCAACAATCGACAACATCAAAACATCCGCAAAGCCAACGACAAACATCAATTGATAGGCAGTCTTTCGCAAATATTTGCGCATTATCACCGACAGAGTTGGAATGTAGACGAGCTGAAAATAACACATATTTTGATACAGTCGTCCCTCTCTAATATGACCCTCTCTAATATGGCACCCTCCCTAATATGGCGGATTTCGGCCAAAACGGATAGCGCCATATTAGAGAGGGAAGACTGTATCAAGTCCAAATTTCTCACGTACTTAAAATGTGTCCTTTTATAGTGCATTTTATCGAAAAATTTGGTACCTGGGAGAAATCTGACTGGTCAAACAGGTGTTCTAGCACTGATTTTATCAGCCAACTGCGCTTAGACTTGGCCTAGAATTCGCTGGAGGATCTTTTCATCCAAACCATTATCATAAATTAATAGTATTTGCATATTAGTTCCAAAAAATTGCATTTTGACTGAAAATTTTGAGCTCTACCTCTTATAAGAAAAATTAATACTAGCATAACTCTGGAATATGGCACTTCGCCAACAGGACATTTCGCCAACTTCTTGTAAAACTGTCACTTCCACTACTACTTTTATTGACTATTATTCAACCCAAAGCTTAAACTTGGAAGAAGACCCAATTGAGCCTAAGCCTAAAAAAGCCTAAAATAACGGTTAAAACAAGGAGTTGACGAAATTAAACAGTTGGCAAAGTGTCAATTTTACAAGGAGTTGGCGAAATGTCCCCCTCCGCATAACTTATGATAAAATGGCAGACAGGGCATGCTGTACAGTTGCTGAACAGCACCCCTAACTGACAGAATCCCAAACGGCCAGAGTCCCAGACGAATCGAGGTCATATCATCTACCTGTCATTTGCGGTTTATTTCGCATTTGGTAAACCTCTAAATAACCGTAATCTTCGGTACCTAGGATGAGGCATATCAAGAGTAGAGTGTGCTATTTTTCAGGCTATCCTTCTCAAACTGACATTTGATTTGCTTACCACGAATAAGGTAGACAGTACCAGCGTGAGAATACCGTGGAATTCATGTTTCCGATTTTCAATAGGAATGGAATCGATATCGTAGGAACAGTTATAGAGCTTGTCGTACTCGGAGCGACGGAACAGAAAAAATTCCATTTTGGTTTTTCTGAAATGAAACTTTATGGATTTTATATTACAGGACCAAAATTTATGAGACAACTTGTTTACAGTTAACTTTGTCAGACGTTCGTTTTACGTACTACAAAAGCGTGAAATATCATCGCGATCTTAATTGGAGCATGAAATTGTGTCAGACGGAAATTTTTACTGTTCCCCGTTTACTTCTTCTTCCGGCCAAAGTTCATAGTCTAGGCTAACTCAAGCGAATGAGTACAATATGAATAAGATTCAAGTCTGTGTTTTTTAACGTTAAAATGTTCCCAGACATAAATAAAAAACTTTGCTTAGAGTTTGTGTCGCGCAGTCGTGTATTAAAGGCGAAAATGTATTTGTTTCCTCAAATATTTGCTGAAATCAAGCCCTGCGCATCAAACTTGGCGGGAAATTTGAAAATAAGTTATTCATAACTCACGTTTCACGTGAGTAAACCCAATTCTGATATTGCTAACCCCCTCTATAATACAATTCTAGAGGGGCCTAGCAATATCAGAATTGGGGTTTACTCACGTGAAACGTGAGTTATGAATAACTTATTTTCAAATTTCCCGCCAAGTTTGATGCGCAGGGCTTGATTTCAGCAAATATTTGAGGAAACAAATACATTTTCGCCTTTACTAAACTTTAACTATTTCTCGGTCAAAGAATGTTTCTGAAACAAAACACCTTAAAAACTACAGTTTGTCGTTTTTGGACCAAAATTCAAATTCATTACACTGATTGCTTTTTATTAAGGGGAAACATAGCTTCAACAACATAACGTTTAGAATTTTCTTGGCGATTCGACAAATTTGCGATATGGTAGAAAAATTTTATACACGCGCGGAAATATTCAGAGCTGTGGCTTAAAGTGAAAACTTTTGGCAAAGGTTTCGGTACTCTGGAACAAAAACGAACATTTGGACATAATGCAACATTTACGGTTGCACGCTGCGCGAAAGATATAAAACATAACTTTTAAACATAACCAACATTTGCTCCATCGGTCTACGCATTTGGTTCTATATTTATTTTCGCGCTTTTAACTTTCATAAAAAACAAAAATATTCCATCTAATTATTCCCCTCGGGACCAATTTTAGTGACACGTGAAAGTTATTGCAGAGTCGGATTTCTGTAGCCAATGCTCATGGTTGTCCGTCTCAAGCAGTTTGTTACCAAAATAGGCTTATGGAGTGCTTTATGCCTTTGGGATTAGAGGATAGAGCGAGATGTCTGATAATTGTTGCAAGAGTCGGGGATTCCCTTTGGACTATTAATAGGTTTTCTGTTTTCTCTAAAAAAGGTTGCGAAGAAATTTTTTAGCAAATTTTTGTAGCGGGGAGAAAATTTTTGAAAATTTGTAACAAATAAAAACTGTTACAACAATAGAAGCGCGATTTGTTACATTTATTGTTCAGAACAGTAGCTATTTTAAATGTACTTTTCTCATATATTTCTCGTAAGAAGAAGAACAAGTTTTTATTTTTCTTTCATTGTTGCAACAAAAAGTAACATTTTTGTAAATGTTGGCATTTTTACTGGATCAAAGATAAGAGTGCAAGGTTGTTGGTGTTCCAACTGGAGTAATATGAGATCCCAGCTCTCAGCCGTAAGAGCAAGCTTTTGACTTTGCGTGTTATCTTAGGTACACCCTAAGGATCAGATGAGTAAAAAATATGACCCTAAGGGTCGTTCCCCTGTAAACCCTTTGGCATTGGGGTTGTGCCCAAATAGGAGTAAACTAATCTGGGGCCCAGCACTTAGCTTCAAGCTTGCACTTAAGTTTACACTTAAGGGCAGGCTTAAACTCGAGGTCTCGCATTCGCACAGTTGGTATTCACCCCCAGAACCACACTATAACACAAGTTCTCGACAATTCCTAAGCATTCCATTGATCTTGCAATGAAGCGAAATGGTAATTAAATTCTGACTCGGGATTCATTACAATCTGTCTTCCGTTAATGTCGCGCACGTCTCGAGCTCTGTCGGAGTGAGTTCTTGTCGGTTTCTTGCACACATAAAAAATTTTCTTCAGCTCTTGAAACAATCCATTGTGTCCATAGAAGGCAAGTTGCGGAAAAATCACAGTATACGCGGCGGTCAATACGTCGAAACTTTGGCCGAGCAAGTGCACTAAAGCGACTAAAGTATGCACAAGTTTACATAGACTTGAAAACAGTGAAAAAAAGCACAAACTAGTCTCAAAATTTTTAACAGTTTCCTATATATGGTATTATCGCATGATATTTTATAAAATGGCCAAAAGCAAAATCAACGTGTGTGGTCCCTTGGTACCTTGCAATGATGTCTCCTCCCTATATGAGGTGCAACGCAAGTCTTGAATTGTCAAGCTAAGCTAAGCTATGGCCAAAAAATAGTTTTTTCTTTTCAAACTGAGTTAAAATTTGGATTCCACGAAAACTTCTAGGCATACGGTACTTTGGTACACCTTTTGGTGAGGATTGTTGCTATTCCAAGGGCCAAATCTATCTTAGCCAAGAAAAAATCTGTCATGTGTCCAAAAGTTGGAAACGTTAGTTAACTGTTTCCAGAAAAGTTAAAAAATTTTAATTAGACAAAGTTGCTTATGAGCAGGCTGAGGATTTTCCGGACATTGTCCGAAAATGTCCGAAAACGGTCATTTTGGAAGAAAAATTTCACGTTAAAAATGCAATAAAATAGGTCAATTGTCCGAAAACACACATTCCATGTCCGAAAATGGGAAAATTTTAGAGAAAATGTCCGAAAATGCGATTTTCATGTCCGGAAAATCCGGGCCCTAATCCTCAGCCTGCTTATGAGATATCATTTCCGTTATTTCACTCAGTACCTCCAGAACAAGGGAAAGAGGTAAAAGTGCATTTTTTATATTCGTAATTTCAAAAATATTAAACTTGTTTAGTCCAGTTCTTCTTTCCCTTTTTAAAACATTTTATTCCCCAATCAATTCTATGTCACATATTGTGGGAAAACGCAACACAAAATTTATTTCGGTGTTTGTTTTTACAAAAACTTTCGTGGGAACTTTCAAGGCTTTCTTCTAAGAAACATTCCACCAATCTGTTATATTATCAGAGCTGGTCGATGTTTCAATCTGCTACGTAATAACTAAACGACTGGAAACTTTCTTTACTCTGCCGTTTTCCCACGGTACAATTTTTGTGAAACACCAATTCTTGAAATGGAATTGCATTTTTGAGAAATGAATTCCTATGAACCAAGATTCTTAACCGCTATTTTTCTGGGGTGGCCTTTGTCTATTCTCTCACCGCTATCGCTCGAAATGTCACGATTTCAGTACTCAAGAGTATTGAAACATCATTGCAAGGTATTTGAATACAACTTAGTATCGCCTGTCAAGACAGTCGAATAAATTTTTGACATTTTTGAAAAAACTGCATAATTTTGAATTTTTTGTAGAAAAAATTTCGTATGATTTTTTCTATGAAAAATCTTGTGAGATTCGACAAGGTCATACACTTGGCAAGTTTAACACTTATAAGGAACACTCACTTGGTGCCGCGCTCACCTGGGGAAACGTGATGAATAGAAATTTAAATTTAAAAATTAAAAATTTCACGTTTTTTCACCTGGTAGCAAAAAAGACGTGAAAACAGATTTTCTCAAAAAATTCTAAAAAAGTGCTACCTTATCCAAAAAATTACGAGGAACACGAATATGTCATTATTTTTGCAACTTTCAAAGAGAAAATCGCCCGAAAAAGGCCTTTGAAGTCGATTTTCTCGCATTTTCCTTGTAAAAATCCAATCTTCCGTATCAGGCTAACTTTTTTCGGGCCGAATGGGCCAAAAAGATTGGCACCGTTTAAATGCCCACAGGTGGGGTAAATTCCTATCCATCTCATTTCCCCAGGTAGGCGTTGCACCATGTGAGCGTTCCTTTTTCGTTGGCCTATCTAATACAGAACAGAAAAACAAATCATCATCTGACCTGTGTTTATGATGCTGGCTCCGTTCGCCAAGTTATTTTTCAATACAATTGTAGCGATGATGACGATAGCACTGCTCGAACATGAAACGAAAAAGCGCGCCACCATCAATGGCCAAAGAAGGCGCGTGGCGCGAATATTCTCGGCGGTTTGAAACTTTTTGCTCAGGTAATGGTCGTTTAGATTACTGGCCGCATTTTCATACCTCCGTCGATTTATGCGAAGTAAAAGGACAAACGTCTGAAAGTTTTCAATGTACGTGACTAAACACACACGCTATCAGGCGTCCCAGGAAAAGTAATTTTTGGGGTTCGGATTATTCATTATTTGTCTAATATCATAAATTCCGGTTAAACGGCTCTGATAGGATCTGATACAATCGCCGTGGGACCAATATTCTCTTAACAAAGCATTTGTGTTTCGATACTTTCCAAGTATCTCGAGTCAATATGATGGAAACTCTTAAGAGTAAATCGACTCCGTTGAGTCCAAATGCGTTATCAGATTTGAACTTTGATCTTTGATTTTTGGACTTTGCCTTAAAAATTCAGGATTTAAAGGGAAAAGTTCAAAAATCATAGATCAAAGTTTAAATCTGACCCCGGATTCGGATTCAGCGGGGTCGATTAACTATGGAGTGGTTCCATCGTATCGACTGAAACCACCTTAAACCCGTCGAAACACAATCTTTTCACAAACAGGTTTGGGTCCCGCCAGGATTGGCTTAAAGCGTGCTGAAGTTGTTTATCCGGAATTATGGCTTTACCCAATAGTAGTACAATACTACTAAGTAAAATTGCAGATATCTAAAAGGGACTAGGCAGGTATTTTACTAATTTTTACATAAAATTGCCAATGAAAAATAGCCAAACCCTGATTCTCCAGTTTAAATTCAAAAAGCAAAAAAGGGAATCGAGTTGGGTGGTCCATTGATGCGTGGCGCAGTGAAAGTGCTCAAGTCTTATCATTTGATCCTTCAAGATAAGCAGGATTAAATATTCGCTATCGAAAATTTTTTCAACTACAGTAATACTGCGTCAAAATGCTGATTCTATTTAAAAAATAAATCTCATACCGTAATCGCGACTACGTCTGTAGCAATGAAGAGTATATTCAAATTGTTTTGAAATGTACCATTAAGGTATTGCTTCAAGCACGGAATTTGCACATAATCAAGAGTTGAGGTATTGTTATTGAGCTGATTGTACCAGACCAGTACAAATGCAACTGTCCACTGCAAATGAAAACTTATTGTGGAAAATAACTGTTATTAGAGAATTCAATAAGAAGTCCATAAAAATTTAAAAAGAATCGGTGACAAATTTCTCATGTGGTGACAATATCAGAATTTTTCCTGGCAATATTTTGAATCCCAGGTATTGAAACCAACTTACCTGAACCACAATGAGACATAGGCCAAATAACGGCGAATTTTGTTCCTCATACGTTCTATATTTCAAAGTGGCGACGATTCGTTCCAGGACCAGCACAATCATATCCAGACAACCAACAAAATTTGCTGTGTTGTCTAGCCCGTGCGCGAGCCTGCACCATAAAATTGAGCCACTCGATTCCAGGTTTGAGGACGTGTAGACGTCTAGCAAAGGCACGACGATCATGTAGCGAGAGAGTATCTCGACAATGTAGGAGAACGCAAAATTTATAAGCAGAATTCGGACATTCTGAAAACTTCTCAAATACAGTCAACCCTAACTTAAGGTGCACCCCAAGAGGAGGACCTCAGGGTGCGATATAATTCTGGGAGCAATCAATACAAAATTGCTCCAGGGGACCGGCTTCAGGATGCGTCTTAAGTCAGGGTTGACTGTATTTGATGCCTTATCGCGAAATGAGTTATTTTTTCGCGAAAATTAGTGGGACTTTTTGGCAAAATACACGAATTATTGGCCAATTTTTAAAAATTTTTTGAAAATTTATACCAGTTTTGAATTGGCGGCCCAAAATTTTTTGCTTAAAATTTTAATTTTATGCACTTTTGACCAGATTTTTGGTTAATTTTCGGTAAGATTTTGCAAAATTCTTAATAAAAATTCAAATTCGCGAGAATTAAAATATTAAAGTGCAGGCTTATCCAAACCAAAACTTAGTCCTAAAATACGCCACGCATACGACTAAGCTCCAGTCTAACCAAATCGTTGGACTAAGACTAAACTTCAATTTGAGCTAAAAAACCCTCTGTGACATTTCGCCAAATATCAATACAATCTAAAAAAACGAAGAAAACCCAAAACTTGGGCCAAACCTGATGAAAAGAACGCAGTCGAAGTACAGCGATGACAAATAGTATACAGAGTATAAGGCCTCCGGCTAGCATCGTAAGCTCAATCAAGTATATAATAAATGACTGCGCAGAAACCGTTAGTTGTGTAACGGTTGAAGGCGTAGTAAAGGGAAAAAGGGGCACTTGAGTCATGTTCATATTAATATCAGCGAATATTCGGAATACTCATTCAAAGCTGCAAATTTGTACCTGGAACATAAAAAAATATCGATTGAATCGAAAATTGAAAAGGCGGAAATTCAAACACGGCTTTCTTGATAAAAAAAATTAACGTCAGAAGTTATCATTATGCAAAACGCCAATTCTCTCTTTCTTTTTTGTTGTGATCAATTCGCAAAAGCAAACCCCGCATTCAGCGAATTACCATCAATAAGGGAAAGCTCAGTTTGGAGTGCTTTACTCTCGGCGTGTAGCAATATTGTGGGAAATTACCGTTTTGTGGTTTGAGATTAGGAACTAAACCGATTGACGTCATAGGACTAAGTTAGTTATAACCTCTGAACTTTCCCTTGTAGGATTCAATTGACCTCAAAGCGCTTCAAACAATTGGGTAGCCCACACTTCTAACCCCCCCCCCAGATACTTTCTACCCCCCCCAGATACTTCTGACACTATATAAAGGTTTAGATTGATACTAGCTTTACATGAAGCGCGCGGGCAAAGCCCGCGCGCAGTTTTAAGGTGTGTAGAATAAGTAAGTAGAAAATAGAACTAATTGAGGAGTGAATTGAGAAATGTTAAAAATTTGATAGAAAATTGAAATTGAAAAAGTAATAAGTTGATATATTGAAATGGCTTAACAGAGGATTTTAATTTTCCCGCGAATTCAAAATTTGAATTTGAAATCTGATGGGAAATTTGAATTCAGGAGGTCGAAAAACCGTTGTTTGCAAATTTTCAGCTCTTTTGGCAGTCGGATATGAAAAATCCACTTTTTTGGTCGAAAAAATGGCCAAAAATGACCAAATATGGTATAAAATTGAGTAGAAATGATGAAATTTGATAATTTAAAAAGTAGGAATGTTGGAAATTTGATAGAGAATTGATGTAACTTGAAAAAGAGATAAGTTGGTATGTTGAAAATGGCTTAAAAACACGTTTTTGTGTTTTGGCGGGAAAATTTTCATTCAAATTTTGGATCTGACAATTTTCGGGAAACCTGGAGATTGGTAGCTATCGATTGAGCTATTGGTCATAGGGATCTGACGGGTGGATCCTGAGATATAAGGGTTCCAAGCAAGAATACATACAAAAAACTGGAAAATAATATAGTTCAATAAATCCTGGCCTAAGCCTAAAGTATGACCTTATAAGGGTTGTTCATCCTAAAACCTAGCGCACCTTTTTCTGAGACCAATTTTTGGGTCAGGAGTGTTCGGCTCCCAACAAATTGATTCCCAAACAAAATTTGTCCTGGTGTTAATCGATAGGGTTTGTTCAAGCCGGAAATAATTTCAAGACATGAGAATGGTTTTCCATAAGTTCTAGAGGAATTGCTATATGATTAGAAAATGAAAGTAAAGGTGAAACCTCCCATATATGGACGAAAATAGAAATGACGCCTACTTTAAACCTGTAAACTTTCTCAGCCTGAGAAAGTTCCGCAATCCAATTACGGTTGGTATAGCTACCTGAGGGATTTTTTCTGCTGCCCATTTCGACATTTGGAGGGAAAATTTAATCTGGAAACACATTCGCGCGTGACGAAATTTTTAAACTGAAATTTTTTCCCAATTTCGATAATTTTGTATGTAAAAATTTCCGCTTGAATTTGTTTTCAAGAAAAAACAGGTCCTAATTTTGGGGCTTCATCCCTGAAAAACTACACAATTTCTGGTTGGCTAATCCATTAAACAAAATTAAGGCTGTCTATGTTCCGCAAATATCCCAATTAAGCCAATCTCGATGCCAATGTCTTGATGCTCATTTGGAATCGCAAACTCTGAACTACGACTCTCAAAAATTATTTCTATAAATCACGAAAATTTCCACCCAAAATCTGAAAGCATCTAAAAATAGGAAAATTTTCGTATAAATTTAGAAAAAAGAGAAATTTTAACAAAAAAGTCTCCGTTCCATATATTTTTCTATAGGGGAAATTTGACGCGTCAAAGCACACATTTTTCTTTTGTTGACTAACATGCCGGCTTATTGGAAAAGAAATCTGCGCTAATTTGAGAGTAAACAAGTGTTCTTTGATGCTTCGAATTTCTCATACGGCAAAAATCGCGGTTGGGTTCGGACTTTTATCAAAATTTGACAAAAATTAAACACGGACAGTTAGCAGGCCCCTAACTAAGGGGGTTTGGGGTTCTACCCCCCCCCCCCGAAATTCGGAAGCTAAAAAACCATAGGGTGCTCCCTATGGTTTTCAAAATTTTCTATAAAATTTTGAAAAATGCACTCCTAAGAATGTGTTTTTTTCACTTCTCAACCACCTGAAATCTCAACCCCCATAATTTTTTTCTGGGTCAGGTTCTGACAGTTAGCAAGAAATAGTTCGGATTTCTGAAAATCCCTAGCCCATCCTTAAAGTGCATTAACTCCACAATCCCGTAAGAATTAAATTTACGATGACAATTTTTAACATCCCAAGCCTAAAACGTGACAAAAATCGTATTATGTGACAGTTAAAAACGATTATCGCAAGAAACGCTTAGGCAGACTAATTAGGAATTAGATATTCACTTGGACCACACTTTCCCAGCCGTCACAACCAAATAGGTGGCCGGGAACATATTCCGTTATATACAAATCGGAGGAAGTTTCATGTCACCAAAACCACCTGATTGCCATGGATATCTGGAGAATAGCTTATGAGAAAGTAAAGACCGAGCGCATAACGGATTGTTTGGTATTGAGCTACTATTAATGTATTCTATGAATGTAGCAAGGAGTTAATGTGTAAAGCTACTAACTACTTAACGGATTTGTATAGAAATTGTTTGTATGCAAAAACTTGTGGGAGCCGGTATAGTTTAAAGCAACAAAAGTTGAATTCCGAAACATTTTCAAGTTCCTGGAATCCACCTGTTTGGTCTTGTGATGCTATGAGTCAAGAGCAGGGTTTCCGTTTCTTCGTGTGACACGTTTTTTGCCAGATTTTGTCTCACGTTTAAATTTTTTGGATATTTATTCTTTAGACGAAGATTGAATTTTTTGCCGAAACCGTACACCCCTTATAAGGGTTGTTTGTATAAAGCACAAGAGTAAACAAAAGTATGATAAAAGACAAAACGTGCTGAACAATTATCAGTTTGCACCGGTTGACCGGTGCAAACTGATTATTTCCTTTTGTGGGGTGTTTAAGATTGAGCTTAAGTCTAAGCTTAAGTGTTGGCTTAAGTATAAGCTTAACTATAAATATTAGCTTAAACCTAACTATAAGTCTTAGCTTAAGCCTAATTATAAGTCTTAGCTTAAGCATGTTTCTAACTATAAGTGTTAGCTTAAGCCTAAGCTTAACTATAAGTCTTAGCTTAATCCTATTGGGTCATCCCTTTCGGAAGGTGCCTTTTGATTTCAAATGGCGGTTTGAATTCGCGCCTTTTTGCATCTTCTCTGCTCAAACGTTATATGTTATTTTTCTATTACTCATTGCATTCCAAAGTGCATTCTTGATATTTTTGAAAGTATTTGACTGAATTTTCATGCATTCCTCGCGTATTTTTATATATTTCCGTATTATTTATGAAATTTTAGACCACGAACAACGACATTTTCTGCTCACTTCACGTTTCAAGGACCTTAATCGTTTGTATATTCAATTGTCGACCATTCACAAACAGGTATTTTTTGTTTTATAGGTTCCATGATTGATATTTCATTTATTTCAGCATGCAAGAGAAAGACTTGCAATTTTTTGACTCCATCAACTATCAAAAATTTAGCGTCATTCTGTTTCTCGTCTTGCATGTTAAACAACTTCCGGTTAAAACTTTCGTGTTACACCGGAAACGGTCCAAAGTCCGTATATAAATTTTTGTTTATTTGTGATGGGCATGCAAGAGGAAGATTTTTGTTGTATTTATTTTATTTTCAAGTTTAAGGCTCGCAGATCCATCGACTTAGAGCCTGACTCCTTTAACATTGACATTGAAACCGACTTCTCTGATACTGAAAGCATTGCGGAGGAAAATAATCAAAAATTTCCGAAAACGTATGAAAATTCATAAGTCATATGATGAATGGTACGACCTAGCTATGGATATTTTCACCTGGATAAACGAAAAGGACAAAGAAGGAACCTTTTGGCGTAGAGGAATAGAAGATTTGCCTCGTAGATGGAAGGCAGTAGTCGATAATAATGGAAATTATGTAGATTACAAATAAAATTTATCGTTGTTCATGCTTTTTTTTGATGATTTATTATTAAATTTCATGCTATTTGTCTATAAAACTCTCAAGAATGCATTATTTGTCTAAAAAACTAACAGAAAAACACTATTTGTCTACAAAAACATCATGAAAGTACTTTGGAATGCAATGAGTAATAGAAAAATAACATATAACGTTTGAGCAGAGAAGATGCAAAAAGGCGCGAATTCAAACCGCCATTTGAAATCAAAAGGCACCTTCCGAAAGGGATGACCCAATAAAACCTATGGTGCTTTATGCCTTATAGTCAGTTTGCGCCGGCGGAAACTGACACTTTACCAACGTGCTAACTTGAATTCTGACTACACTTCGATCTGTGTAAGAAATTTGGTACACAAAATATTTTTATGTTACACAATAAATGGTTTATTCCATAAAAATAAATATGATATTATACAAAAGTACGCTACAAAATATGGTGACACAAAACCTTCGACTATATTATTGATCCGTTCTCCTCGAAACGGTGACAGTTGAAGGGCCGGTTTTTGTGTTTTTAAAATCGAATGCCTTGTAGATTGAACCGCGTATTGTCTTGTTCATACTGATGTAGATTATTCCTGGAACTCCTGAAATTTTTCATAGTTTTAGTCATTTTATGAAATTTAAAATGTCGCTCCAGTCAATTGAATAGAAATAAAAATGCGCATTCCCTGCCCGAGTAGTCTCCTGGAACACATAAAAAATGTTTGTTCCGCCCGCTTTGTAATTACCGTATTTCCTCTAATATAACCCCAGGGTTATCTTATTTCAATACCCCATCCGGGGTATATACAGTTTGTACAAAAGCTATACGAACACCTCACTTTTTGGCGTTATGTCATATTTTTGAAAAAGAGTTTCGAAACTAATTTAATATAAAGTTAGAGCTTCCATGATAACCTAGAAATTATGTCAAAACTGCTCGACCACCTTTGAATTTTTGAAACTTTTATTTGACCGATTGATTTTTCACTGTACAAAAGCTATACGAACACCCCTTTTTTTGACATGTCAATTGGGAAATTTCATAAAAATTGTGTAAAAATCTAAAAATTAACGTCATTTTCGTGATCAGCGCATCAAATTACCGTCAAATGTCAACTCGAACTTTAACCAAAAATTTTACCCATGTTTTATTTCCGATGTTCAGTGCGGTTTTTTGCGTTCGATGCGGAAAAGTCTCTAGATTCTGGACCACGCATCCGATTTTTGACAGAACGCCAAAAAGTGCAATTTTGGCAATTTTTTGAAAATGTCTCGAAAATGTCAAAAAATCCATGTGGTCCCCCCTATGGATCGAAAAAATTTTTTGTCGATTTTTTTGCCTGAAAAAGTGTTTTCTAGGGTAATTTGATGCGCTGATCACGAAAATGACGTTAATTTTTAGATTTTTACACAATTTTTATGAAATTTCCCAATTGACATGTCAAAAAAAGGGGTGTTCGTATAGCTTTTGTACAGTGAAAAATCAATCGGTCAAATAAAAGTTTCAAAAATTCAAAGGTGGTCGAGCAGTTTTGACATAATTTCTAGGTTATCATGGAAGCTCTAACTTTATATTAAATTAGTTTCGAAACTCTTTTTCAAAAATATGACATAACGCCAAAAAGTGAGGTGTTCGTATAGCTTTTGTACAAACTGTAATGTAGGGTCCCTCTCATTTTACAGACTGTTTCTCTTTCTTTAGAGGTGTCTATTATGGGGGTTCAATTATAGGGGCTTATAATAGAGGAAATACGGTATTTACGCCGCAAAATTTATACTTCTTTCGAAAATCTAAAAAGTTTGGACGCTAATTAAAATTCTTCACAAAAGGAATTATTAGCCATAACACACAAAGAGGCGAATAGTTACATTCGATATAACAAGGCGCATTTAAACTAAAGAGGCGGCAATTTGAATGCACATTATGCGTAGTAAGGGAAGAAGCGTCTTTTCCTTCTAGAATATTCGAATGGAAAGACGCATTCATTTAAACTCTTCAATTTTCCTTTGTGAAAATGGAGTTAACTGTTCGCCTCCTTGTTTGTTATGGCTAATATGAGAACGTTTGGCACGTGATGACGTATATGGCCCTTGAGGTTGCTATGCAAATGCGTCAACTGGGCGAACCTTGTTATGGGGAACCTTATTATGAAAAAGAAGGTAATAACAAAAATGTCATTACTTATGCATCAAAACAACAAATTTCACCTTATTATTAATTTTAATATCATTTACCGTGCAAGATCCAAGTAGTGTACATTCCCATAAAGATAGCAGCTTGTGGGGGACTGGGTCCAAGGAAGATTATGAACCAATATGCGTCGGATATCGCTCCGCAAGAACAGATAACCAGAGCTTGGATTAGTGACTAAACGATAAAAATGCTTTTTTGTTAGCATTATTGATTTTTTATGGCACAGAATTTGGTATATTTTGTGTATTTTTATCGTAAAATTTAGAAAATTTCCCATACTATGGCAAAAAAATTCTCACTCTGCAGTGTTGGAGGACCTACATACGCTCCGCGTCGTACACTGTGAGAAACATTCTTTTTCCCAGAGAGATTCCCAAAAATTTAGTTTTTTTTTTCAAATTCCCACAAGAAAAATATTCATTTTGATACGAAAAGTCAACAACTGTAAAAATCAAAAGTATTTTTGGCCCCACTTCAATGTATCCCAAATCTGATGTTAAATTCGGATTCATCATGCCGGAAAACCCCGGCATAAATAAACCCCGTGTAAAAATCATCCTCGTGGATGCTTTGGTTCAAAAATGTCATTTTTTGACAAAAAAGTCACTTTTTGGCCAACAAAATGCACTTTTTTGACCTCCGCCCCAAAATTATTTTGTATTCCGTTCTAGCATTATCTCTCCTAGACAGTGTTTACAAAGCCTGAAGGGCACTTATGTAGTTTGTTCCCCACCTCCAATTTTTGATAAAAGATTCATGAGATTTTTAAGATTTTATATCAAATAGTTATATTATGCCTCCCAATATTCCCTGAAATGAAAATTTTCAAAAATCATTTGGCGGGAATTCAAATTTTTGTTTATCTAAAATGCCCAATTTTTCTATGAAAATCACTGTTTTTGACCAAAAATGGCTGTTTTATGGCCATTTTTTCAAGAGAAAGTGCCAAAATAAAGCTGAAAATCAGATTCCTCATGAAAATCTGGCCATATTAGGCATTTTCGACAAATGTTTTGGAAAAATAAATTTTTTCGTGGAAATTCCGGGACAAAATTGACCTACGACAATGCTGAAATTTACACGAAAAAAATATTTTTCCAACATTTTTGTGGAAAATGCCTAATATAGGCAGAATTTTGTGGGGAATTTGATTTTCAGCTTTATTTTGTGACGTTTCCTACAAAAATTGCCAAAAATTAGCCACTTTGGGTCGAAAACAGTGATTTTTATGGAAAAATTGGGCATTTTAAATCAGTACAAATTTAAATTCCCGCCAAATAATTTGTGAAAATTTTCATTTCAAGGAACATTGGGAGGCATAATATAACAAGAAATAAAGTATTTGTGAGTTTTTATAAAGCTTTTATTAAAAATTGGAGGTGGGGAACAAACTACATAAGTGCCGCCTGAAGTCTAAAGTCATCACTACGCTAAACTTACTCTCCGCTGAGTAGCAAGCATCTGACTCGACGGGCCACAGCTCATCAACTTTCGCTTCGAAACCAATAAACACACAAATGCGATATAAAGTCCTATCAGGACGAAAAACAGGCTCATATTGTACAGTCGATGATGAAAGTTAGAAAACTGAAAACGTAAAGGTGATTAGTGTCACAGATGTGGTTCTTTTTTTGTCACAGATTTTGCATGTGACGTTCGCAACAACCCTTAAAAGGGCATATTTTAGGCTAGGCTTAGGCTAGATTCTCTTGAAAGATAAACCGAATCTAACTCCCTTATAGGGTAGAGAATCTATGAAAAACTATAAAATAGTTGAAAACTATAGTATAGTTCTTAAATGGATATTGCTTCTGATCACAGCTTCAAGAACATTCTAGAAGACGAATAATGTCTCAATCGGAAGCTCAGTGTCTCAGCTTTAATTTGAGCCAGAATCCTCACAGCTTCTAGAATGTACTAGAAGCTGTGATCAGAAGCAATATCCATTAAAAACTATACTATAGTTTCAACTTTTTAGTTTTTCATACATATTGACATCGCTGCCCAAATTGCGTACCTTTTCCTCTTTGTCTTCAATGTACCCTGCGTGTGGATTCAGTAGCATTGTCCCAAAAAGTGAATTGTACACAATCGGTGTACCGAATGAAAACACAGCGGTGAAGTGCGTCAGCGCAAGGCCAATCCAGACCAGAGTTCTTTTGCCTTTGAACAAAGCATTCGCAACAAACGGACGCCATAGTTCCAAGCAGCGATAAAATGCCAGGATGACACTGCTTTCTGTTGACAATACCCAAAGACCTAAAATTATTTATTGTTTAAATAAATGTAGGAATGTGAGTTACATTTGAGCATTGATGAGATTTTAGGCCTTGAACAATGCAAAATTACTCAAAGCTTAAGCTTAACCAAGCAAAATGGGTCTTTCTGAGATCTAAATATTGGGTAAAGTCACTAATTTCGAGTAAACAACTCAGCGCTCTATAAAACAATCGTGGCGGGACCCAAACCTGTTTGTGAAAAAGTTTGCGTTTTGATGAGTTTTAAAGGGGTTCGAACTTTCCTCCTTTTGAATTTCCCTTAAAACACAAACTTTTTCACACATAAGTTTGGGTCCCGCCACGATTCCTTTATAGAGCGTTGAGTTGTTTACCCGGAATTAATGACTTTGGCCAATAAACCAAACAAAGAACCCGTTTAACCCATTTTGGGTCGCTTCCATCAGAACGACCCAAAATGGGTCGTTCTCTTTGAATGTGGCTGGCAAGCTCATTGTGAGAAGAGAGTGTTGTCTGTTCGTCTGCCTATTCTTCACTGAAATCGGCCCTCTATATTGTGTATGCACAAACGTGACGCTATTGTCTGAAGAAATAGGCAGACGAACAGACAACACTCTCTTCTCACAATGAGCTTTATAGACCACAATGTATTGTGTCAATTATTAGACCACAATGACCTTTAGTTAGACTTCAGAAAGAGCGATTTTGCTTTGTTCGAGGTCTAAAAGGATCGGATTCATAGGATTCGCACCCTAAAAAGGGTGCGGTCCCTATGAGTACCCATTGCGGCCCTTTTTTGGACCCTAGAAAACTCCTAAATAAGGATTATTCGGGTGCTTATGCCTAAACTATAAGTCTTGCCTAAGCCTAAAGCCTAAGCATGGGCCTAAGGGTGCGAAATGAAAATGGCTTTCTATTTTAGAGTGCGAATCCTATCCGCACCGTCTATCAAATAATTTTTAAATATTGTAATTGCCAAGTGCTCTATAAATTCTTTATAAATTCCATAAATTCCTCCGTGAAGAATATCTAAGCCATTTACATTATTAATCCCCCAAATAAAAAATTACATTACCCATGCCCAAGCAAGCAATAGTATAAATTGGAGTTGGCGCAGAGCAATAAACCGCTCCCGTGACGGACATTATGCCACAGAGCATAGCGTTGAAGGACAGCATAAAAACATCGGACATTCCAATGAGAAACATTATTTGATACGCAGTTTTATTCAAAAATTTGCAAGCTAATACGGTGAGCGTCGGGATGTAGATTAGCTAAAAGTTTCAAATTGAGTGAGCCTTCTTCAGCTCATTTTTTTATGACGTTGAATTTTTTAAAGTCGAAATTGAATTGCAACAAAAATTAGATCCATGCCAAAAAATTACTTACCACAAATATTATCACCAGTCCAATTTGAATGTAACCGTGGACTTCGTGGGCTCTTTTCTCTTTCGGAATTGACTCGAGATCATAGGAGCAGTTGTAGAGCTTGTCAAATTCAGCACGACGAAAGAGAAAAAATTCCATCCTGCAATTGAAGTGAAATTTGGCATTTGAATTTTAGCCAAAAACATATTTTTTATAGCCCAAAACATCGCAAAAAGAAAAAGGTATACCGTTTTTTTCTCTTGAATAATCACCCCTCGGCAGAACGCTAAGATTACGCCAAGGGTTTACAATTTCCTAATACTTCTGAATCCTTCTATATAGTATGCCAGCGATGTCACAAACTTTGGTTAGACCCTTTGTGTCATACAGGGACGTGTGATAGCTCAAAATGTTCATCTCAATGTGAAAAGTGGGAATTCGAAAAAATTTTTCCGCGCACCACCTGAAATTTTTGAGTTTTGGCCAAAAAAGTGCCAAAAAAGGGCCTTTTTGGCACTTTTTTCGGAAACCACTTTGCCGATGAGCTACGGATGTGTGTAATAGCTCATTTTGTTTGTCTCGGAAAGTTAGGAACGAATCCAGAAAAATTTTTTTGCGCACCAGCCAAAAATTTCAAATTTTGGGCCAAAAAGTGGCTTTTTGGCCAAAAATTGAGATTTTTGAACCAAAGCTGCTGCGATGCTGATTTTTTGCACCCGGGGGTTTTCGATGGTGCTGAATCCGAATCCGGGGTCAAAAAATTGTCCGGGTACCCCGGGGTACGAAAAAAATTTTTTTCAAAAAAAATTTTTTTCGAAATTTTTTTGTTTAGTA
>JAKKPZ010000456.1:0-33884 GCA_022814885.1 Ditylenchus destructor | reverse complement strand
ATCAGGAGTCAATACTGGGTGATGAGGCAAATAATGAACATGGTTTGCGAGAGGATCATCTGGGATCTCTTCAATGATACCTGTTGATATCTGGTCCTTGATCAATCTATCATGTTTGTTTAATATGTCTGATTTATGTTCGAATCTGGTTAGCATACATTTAAACCGGCCAAGTGCCTTTCCATAATTATCTGGTAAACTTGGCATTGGATTTTTCCAAGGCCAGCGTACTTCAAAACGACTGTCTCGAAACTGTGTTGTTTCCATAAAAAATTTCATAGCCTCATCGTCGTCATTTTGCTGAGGATTATCTGTAATCCCAATGGATTCGAGAGACCAAAAATTTGCTACAGTCTTATCGTCTGGAATGTTTAGAATTTCATCATTTTCTGCGAACGCTGTACAACAAATTGCCTCTGAAACTAAAAGTCCTGGGCCATTAATGAGAGTACCAACTGTAGAATGTACTAACTCAAATCCAGATGGTAATGTTTCGATAGATGTGAAATCAATGAATTGATATAGATAGTTAGCTCCTATTAAAACGGTTGGTTTTTTGAGCTTTGCTTGCAAAGCTAATACCTTGGCTGATTTTAAATATTCTAAGTCATGTAAAGGAACAGTTTTTATTTGCTGATTTATTTCCGGGATGCTTCTTACTGTTATAACCATGTGTGAACCATCTTGCAACATGATTCCTAATTGCAACTTACGGGATCCGTAAGTGGTGGCTCTGCTAGAGCCAAAACTACAGACTCTCATCATGATATCTGATGGCCCATGTGGGTACAAATGTTCATTGATTTCATCAGAAGAATATGATCGATTACTGGCATTATCAAAAATAGCTAAAGCAGAAACCAACTTGTCAGGATGTGCAGGATTGAAGACCATAATTTCCTTAGATAGAAAAAGTACTTCCTGTTCATCGTCCAATTGAGCGTCGGCAGTCAGGACAATTTCCTTGCCTTTTGAATCGTTGTCCGTGGTGACGCATGCCGCAGTGAAGGGCTGTTTGAAAATATGATTGGAAGGCTCCGGTTGTTGGTTTTGGGGAATGTGATGATTCATCCGTTTATCCTTATTTTGCTGTAGTAAATGCTGGCCAAAGATTGGGCCCATTGATGGTAATGGGGTAAAATTAACGTTCTGAGGATAGTACGGTTCATTTTTATAGTATGGTTCATTTTTAGTTTGGACGAAAACTGCTTTCTTTTGCGGTTCGTGTGAACTATGACCTTGTTTCAGGCATAACAATGGATGATGTTTCTTGGGACAAAATTTGCATGTTTTCTGTTTCTCGCATTCTTTGAAATTGGCATGAGATGTTAAGCAATGGAAACATAGACGCAAAGCTTTTATACGTTCGATTCTCTTTTGAGCTGTATTATATGTGCCACATTCGTTGTTCCAATGATTTTCTCCACAAAAAAACATGGGTATTTTGGAGATTTTTTGTTTTTATCGGTGAAACTATTGTTAGATACCATGACAGAACCTGTGTTCATGTTGTTTGGGTTTCGCTCATGTTTTGGGTTTTTATGTAGATATGTTGGCGGATTTGAATCCATAGCTTCCCTAGCTTGTTCGCGAACATCAACCCATTTTTCTAAATACTGTCTCATTTTTGTAACGTTCCAATCAGCACCTCTTTGCATATACATATCAGTAACAAACCATAACGGAAATTTTGATTCAATCATCTGTCTGATATGACGTTGTTCGAGATTTTCTCCTTTTGCTTCTAATTGGCGGCAAATGCATTCAATAGTCTCAACAACTTTTGGAATCTCTGATGTATTTTGTGCTTTGGGCAAATGAGTGAGATCTTTATGAAGCCTATCAAGAATGACTTCATTGTCACCAAATTTTTTCTGGAGCCGTTCTTTGACAATTGCATAATTTTTAGGATCACCTGCGTATCCCTGAATGTATTTATGGGCACGGCCCGACAAATGGTTCACTAATTGGTCTAACTTATATCCGTCATCCCACTGCTTTTTATCTACCAATCTGGTAAAGCTATCCCACCATTCACTCCACATTAAGATATCACCATCGAATATTCTGAGTTTCGGTGGAGCCATCTGAACTATGGGTTCAGTAATTTGGTTAGACTGTGGTGGTGACTGAATTTGAGCCTGAGGTGGTGACTGTGCAATTGTTGCAAGAGAAAGATTAGTTTGCTGTCTATCTAGTTTTGCATTTACTTTTTTGATCTTCTCTTTTATAATAGTAAGAGACTGAATTTTTAATTCTGCTTCTTCCATTAGTTCAATCGGACCACGAGGACCACGAACGGTCGTGTTGTACTCATTTCCTGCTCGAATACGAGCTGTGTCATCATCAATAGCTGTAATGTAATGGAGCCATTTTTCTTGCCACTTTTCAATGCTATCCATTCGGCTTTTGAGCGCGAGTACTGATTCGCTAAGTTGGATGTCTAAATCATCTAATTGTTCCCTATAATCTTCGATAGGCTGATCTGTAGCTAACGAAGGAACCTGAAACTCGGGTAAACTGTCCAATTTTGCAGTTAAAGCTGTAGTGTGAGGGACTAATCCAGCTTTTATCTGTTCTGCCATGATTCGCAAATTTTATGAGTTTCGGATTTACTGTGACTGAATTCCAGATTCACCTGGAATAGATTGAACCAGTATCGGATTAGCCCGACTAAATTCTGTAGCAGCTGCTATCAAAATTTCACAATTGCTGGATTGGCCCAGCTAAGATCACAAAAGTATCTGAATCAACTAGTCACAAATTTTGAAATATGGACTGCTCAGATCACAAACAATTCCGGATTAACCGAGATATACAATATAGCGGAATGGTCCGCGGAAATAAGCTTTGAGTGTTGGATTACCCCAACAATGAATCAAAACTGGGATTAAACAACAAATTTAATGAAATTTGTTGTCAATAGATGATGGAGAATCGACTCCGGGTTGCTGGACCATGTCAGGAAATCTACCGTTGCGGTACCTGATTTTATCAAATCTTTATATTAAAGAATTTATTGTGATCAAAATATTCAACAAATAAAATTGATTGCTCCACAATTTATATAGCGATAGCGAAAGATCGGAAAATTATAGAGAATCGTGAATGAATGAATGAATGATAATGTTTGGTATAAAGCGGAATTACATTGAAAGATGAATCAGCATAGCGGAAGTTCAGTGGCAAATGGGAAAAATGGTACATATAAAACTAATTAAAATACAAAGATCGGGAAGATAATTCCCGACACTCGTCGAACAGACTCACCTTCCGGTTGTATTACCTTCTCATTAATAAACATGGTGATCAAAATGTTATGTCCTGGGATATTTGTCTTGAAAAGAATTTCCTGACTGGTCGAACTAACTCACCTTCCGGTTGTATAACCGTCTCATTTATAAACATGGTGATCAAAATGTTATGTCCTGGGATATTTGTCTTGAAAAGAATTTCCTGACTGGTCGAACGGTTATACACCTTCCGGTTGTATAACCGTCTCATTTATAAACATGGTGATCAAAATGTTATGTCCTGGGATATTTGTCTTGAAAAGAATTTCCTGACTGGTCGAACTAACTCACCTTCCGGTTGTATAACCGTCTCATTTATAAACATGGTGATCAAAATGTTATGTCCTGGGATATTTGTCTTGAAACGAATTTCCTGACTGGTCGAACGGTTATACACCTTCCGGTTGTATAACCGTCTCATTAATAAACATGGTGATCAAAATGTTATGTCCTGGGATATTTGTCTTGAAAAGAATTTCCTGACTGGTCGAACTAACTCACCTTCCGGTTGTATAACCGTCTCATTTATAAACATGGTGATCAAAATGTTATGTCCTGGGATATTTGCCTTGAAAAGAATTTCCTGGTTGGTCTAACGGTTATACACCTTCCGGTTGTATAACCGTCTCATTAATAAACATGGTGATGAAAATGTTATGTCCTAGGATATTTGCCTTGAAAAGAATTTCCTGGTTGGTCTAACGGTTATACACCTTCCGGTTGTATAACCGTCTCATTAATAAACATGGTGGTCAAAATGTTACGTCCTAGGATATTTGTCTTGAAAAGAATTTCCGGGCTGGTCGGACGGTTATACACCTTTCGGTTGTATAACCGTCTCATTAATAAACATGGTGATCGGTGTCACCAGGAGAAATCGGCCAGCGTCTCGTATTTGTCGAGTCTATTTGTGACTGCGCTTGGGTGGTTACTGGCTTGATGATTCCTTGCTCTAGCTGCTCGTCAAAGTTGGTTTTGTACATATGTATCAGTTTTGAATCCTTTTGGAGTCTTTGAACCATACCTTTGAGTCGATAAAATGCGATTCCAATGTTTGAAGGTAGTTGACTCTGTTTTCCGTTCGCCACATGGTTACGGTTGTCCTTGAACTCGATAGTTTCCAAGAATTGTTCATGGACTTGTTCAGCTACGGTTGTAGTAGTGGAATCGCGAATTCCGAGTGTTTCGATGTCCCAGAAATTTTTGACCATTTCTTCAATCGCAGGCGGTTCAGGTGAGTTGGTAGTGATGAGTGAAGGAGTAGTCCTTCCTCTGGATCCTTGTCGATTTTGCAGGAAGATGTTTCCCAGTCGATTTTCGATCTCGTGGTAGTCATGGGTAAGTGCATGTACTTTCCAGCTAAGGAGTTTGAAGAGTTATTCCATTCCAATGAGCACGACGGGTACGAAATTTTTCAAAATTATTTTTTGAAAATCATTTTTGAAATCATTTTTTGCACCCGGGGGTTTATTGGGGTCCTGAATCCGAATCCGGGGTCAAAAAAATTCTCTGGGATACCCCGGGGTACGAAAATTTTTTATCAAAATTTTTTTTCAATTCCGTGCAAATGGACTGGACCTGGCGACTGGACTTTACCCGGGGACTGGACCTGGGGACTGGACTGGACCTGGGACTGGATCTGGGGACTGGACTGGACCTGGGGACTGGACTGGATCTGGGGACTGGACTGGATCTGGGGACTGGACTGGACTGGGGACTGGACTGGACCTGGGAACTGGACTGAATCTGGGGACTGGACTGGACCTGGGGTCCCCTTGCTCCCGAACAACAGCTGTTGAGGGCCGCAGGCCCGAAATAGTCTCATGCTGCTCTACAACTCTTACTCCCGAACAAAAGCCGAAGGCATACTGATGGCGGTGCGCGAAGCGCCGCTGTGCACGCTCCTAGGTTTTTTTCAAGCGCCGAAGGCGCTTGAAAAAAGCCTAGTAATTAATTAGTCTACGGTTTGGGCGGTTAGATTTTGCTTAAAAACAATATGCCCCCCGGTAAAAGTCCCCCCCATAATTTTCATAAAAGGGTTCTAAAGTGGGGGCGCTTGTATGGAAGTGCGCCCCCAAAAATCAATAGGGTCCCCCCCTATTGATTTTTTTGTGCATTCACGTAAAAAACCCTATGGTTTTTTGTGCAAAAAATTATTTTTAGACAAAATTAGGGCATATATCCAAGCCTAAGCCTGCACAGCAGCCTAAGCCCCAAGCCTAAGACTAAGTCCTTCCCCCGCCTGCCCAGCAGCCTAAGCCCCAAGCCTAAGTTTGGTTGAGTCTGTACAGCAGCCTAAGGCGATATCATTTTTTTTTATTTATTTGCTCATC
Organism: Ditylenchus destructor; assembly: GCA_022814885.1. NCBI lineage: Eukaryota > Metazoa > Nematoda > Chromadorea > Rhabditida > Anguinidae > Ditylenchus > Ditylenchus destructor. Next base: position 28,258 of record JAKKPZ010000456.1, on the reverse strand, counting down.
TTGGAGCGATGGGTATATATACAATAAAGTCAACAATTTAAATGTCATAATGCAATAAGTGATAAAGAACAAGTAATCATATCAAGCGAAGACAACATATCTCAATAATGATAGTGTATGACAAGCCAAGTTCATTTAGGGGGAAGATTTCTTGGATTTCTTTTGTACTAATTAAATTGTGAAATTCGTTGGGGGATGTTTTCCGAATATGAGTTGGTAATTTACTGTATAGTGTAGCAGTACGGATAAAGAAAGAATGGACCCGGACGTTAGTAGAACATTGATTAGTTTTTATCTTATATAAATCACCTCTAGTAATAGTTTTCTCAAAGTAAAAAGAGTTGTTATGTCTGATAGAAATTTTCTCATGAATTATGTCATGGAACATTTTTAGGTCGGCTTTTAGCCTTCTATCTTCTAAAGATTCTTGTTTGAATAGAACTAATAATTGATCATATGATGGAAATTCTAAATTCTTTTAAAATATTGAGTTCGTTTATAGACCAGTTCAAAGAAGCGTTTTTGTATTTTCTCAATATTTTGAATGTCCTTTTTAAAATGAGGGTTCCATACTGGAGAGGCAAATTCTAAGATCGGTCTAACGTATGTTGTAAACATGTCAACTAAGAATTTTGGGTCACTAGATTTCAGTCCTTTTAAGAGAGCGAAAGAAGCCTTTTGGGCTTTTCGACAAATAATCTCTATGTGTTCTCCGAATTTGAGGTTAGCTGAGAAATAGACACCTAAGTCTCGCACTGTGGTACTAGGATTTATACAAGGAATTTCGCAGTTTTGCAGACTATATGATAAATTTTGATTCTTCTTTCCTAAGTGTAGTATAGAGCACTTTTTTACCGCAATTTTGAGTCCGTTTAATTCGCAATAGTTAGAAAATCTGGTAATAAATGTTTGGAGTGAACTGTTTGAGTCGTAATTTGATCGAAAAATGTGGTAAGCTTTTAGGTCGTCGGCGAAAAGTTTACAGATAACTCCTTCTGTTTCACAAAGTTTTGGGAGATCAGAAACGTAAATGAGAAACAAAAGTGGACCAAGGACGGATCCTTGGGGCACTCCACTTGTTTGAGAGAGTTCTTGCGAAAAAGACGAACCAACCCTGACTTTGAAAAATCTATCCGATAAATAATTTTGTATCCATTTTAAAAGTGGGCCCTTGATGCCTATAGATTCTAATTTGCGAATTAAACGGTTGTGAGGAATAGAATCAAAAGCTTTGGCTAGATCAAAGTAAATCATGTCTACAGGAAAATTTTGTTCCGAAGCAAATGAAAGGTCATCGACAACTTCTAAAAGTTGGGTGGTAACCGATCTTGTCTTTCTAAAACCGTGTTGGGAGTGCGGTAAAATCTTTTTGTGCTCTATAAATGATGTGATTTCTGAGGCTATTAATTCTTCCATTATTTTTCCCGTGGAACATAATAATGAAATTGGTCTAAATTCTTCTGCTTTTGAAGGTTTAGAAATTTTTGGGATCGGATGGACTATTGATTCTTTCCAAAAACGTGGGATCTGTCCTGTCATCATGGAATAAGAGAAAATGTAATAAATTGGATAGCTGAGCGTGTAAGCGCAATTCTTAAGAAAAATATTCGGAATTTCGTCCGGAGACGTGTTGTTCATGTTTTTGACTTTCAAAAGAAGTTGAAGGACTTTTGAGTAAGTAATCGGTATGAAGCTAAGTTCGCCAAAATTTTGACATTCTATGTCTTCGATTTGTAATTTAGCGGTGGTAAATACTGATGAAAATTGATCTCCAAAAATTTCTGCTTTTTTCTGGTTTGAAAAAATTGGTTCTTCTTTTTCGTCAAAAAGAGTAGGTGTTAAACTCGATTTTGTTTTAAGGAATGCGCCTACATGCTTAAAGCGTGTCTTGAAGTTGGAAATTCTAGTTTTCTCTCTTTTTTTGAGAAATCTCTTTGTATGATAGTCAATATCATTTGAAGCTTTTATGAATTTCTCTCTTATTCCAGGATGAGATATGAATTTCTCTCTTGTTCCAGGATGAGATATTTTAGCCCAAAGTTTTTTCCGGTAGTCGAAAAGATTCTGAATGTGAATTGGTAAACGTGAAATTGGACTAACTATTTTGGTCTTAGGAATAAATAAATTTATAGCCTCAGAAATAACATCCATGAACTTATGGTACATAAAGTCGATGTTTGAGCAAGAATTAAATATGACATTCCAATTAATGTTTGATAGAAAATTGTTAATAGTCTCATAATCTGCATTACTGAAATTCCTTTTATAAACACTAATTTCCGATTCTTTCTGAATTTTAACTAAGAACGAAATACAGTTGTGGTCAGGTGAACTTAAAGGTGGCTTAATTTCTATACTTTCTACAAGTTTCTCTGAGGTGCAAAAAATTAAATCAAGAATGTTTTGTTCTCGTGTTGGTTTCTCAACAAGTTGAAAAAGATCAAAGTTCTCAATAAAATCTATAAAAGATGATTCTTTGCCTCTACAGTATGGTTTAGGTTTAAGGTTTGACCAGATAATGTTGCGAAAATTGAAATCACCTGTTATAATAACAGGGAAGTCTACGGTTATAAATTCAGAAAGTGTGTCTAAAAGGTGATAAAAATCTTCAGTGGTTTCTTTAGTAACTGGTCTATAAACATTTACAATACGTAATTTTTCTTGACTTAATGAAAAAATATCAATGCATGTTATATCTGAATTTCTAATCCTAGGAATTTTGACTATTTGAAAAGGTAAAAGATCCGAAATGAAAATACATGAACCACCTCCTTTTGTGGTGGTTTCCCTATCACATCTAATTAATTTGTAAGGTAAATTCTGTAAAATTAAAGAATCATCCGTTTTACTACCTAGCCAAGATTCAGTTACTAAGATTAGTTGGAATTTTTGAGACATCAAAATAATGCTTAGTTCATCTAATTTGTTCATTAAGCTATGGGCATTGAAATATAAACAAGAGAAATTATCATCCCCTAAGTGGCTTGGCTCCCCATTAGAATAGTTATAGCTATTGAAATTTGTACAAACATTATAACGAGAAATATTTACACAATTTAAAAGTACATTACTTGGCTTGTCGTATTTGTCCTATGCATGGTTGAATCGACGGAGCGGTTTTGGACTTGCTGCTTCCTTGATCTCGAGGTCCTGAACATAGAAACGCATTTCATTGGCTTTCTCATTCTTTTCGCGGCATTCTGCTCGGCACTGGCGGAGGAGTTCTAATTCAGATTGGACCATATCACGACGAATGCGCACATTTGGCGGGTTCTGGAGTGTGTTGACTGTGACGCGGAATTTCCTGATGAAATGGTTGCGATTTTCTGTTGTGTCGAACGGTACTTTCAGTATTCGATGTCTGTTCTCTACTTTGTTGCCATGACGTTTTATGGAGTCGAATTGCACGCCGCTGTTTCCCATTGCTGTTGCAACACTTTCGACAAATGAACGGTCTTGTTCGACTGTTGTAGTTTCATTGGCGGCTTCGGGTAGGAACTCGATTACTGCTCGCAGCGACTTGTCTTTGAGCTGTTCGGCTTCATTAAAAGCTTTGACTAGTTGGAGGGAGAAATTTGGCGGTTTACCATAGGTCATCGGCGTTGGTGGCATGTTGCTTTTTTCGATTAGCTTTGCATTTTGCTCGGTGAGTACTCGGATTTGGGCAATTAATTCGGAATTTTGCGTTGACGCATTTGCGAGGAGCGCGGTGAGACTTTCCACGACCGATACGAGAGAGTCGACTTTGTCTGCTAATTTTGCGATGTACTCATTTTGCGTAACGAGCATTTCTCTGAGTTCGGCGTCGTTTAGCTTAGGCGGCATTCTTAATATTCAGAGGAGAATAGAATAGCGATGTTGAAATATTCGATAGAATACGCTTTGAGTGAATATCCAGCGGAGGTACCTCAAACTTGGGTATTTAAACATTCATATCTCGAAATTGTGAGATCCAATCTTGAAAATTCCTTCGGATTCGTGATCAGCATGGTCGAAAACCCCTAATTAGACGTTTTCAGGCAATTGCGAAAAAATTTTTTTTGGAACCATAGGGGTATCATGGATTTCGAAAAACGACCCAGGGCATAAAACCTTCTAGTTGCATTTCTCCACCCTAATTTTGTGTTTTTCGGACTTCTCTCATCAAATGGAGACGATTGACACCGGTTTCGGGCAGTTTTGGCGCGGTAGCTAAATCCAAGCGTAGCCAATATGTCAACCAATTTCAACCAAAAATCGCGCAGCCCTTATAAGGGACGTAAACAGGCCTAATGGCTTGTATGGCGCCTTAGAAGGGTTGTTCGGGGGCTTAAGCCTAAGATTAAGTCCGATTGGGGGCGTGCCCAGCGGGCTCCAAGCCTAATGGCTTGTATGGCGCCTTAGAAGGGTTGTTCGGGAGCTTAAGCCAAAATCCTTGTTCGGGAGTCTGAAAATGGAACAACATGCAAGTGTAACACTGAAACAGCAAAAGCGAGGGATAAATTTTACCATTATAGAAAAATGGTTAGAGATAGTGAGAACACCAACACTTTTCAAACTTCACTACCAAAATCCGCGTTAATCTCAGACTTATCTCGCACTACTCTCGGAATTTTTCAAAAAAAATTTGACCACTTTAGAACCCTTTTATGAAAATTATGGGGGCTTTTACCGGGGGGGGCTTTACCTGGGGGGGGGGGCTTTTACCGTACCCCATCTATCACACCACTTAACCTAGCTTGAAAAGAGCTAAAACATAGGGTTGCACCCTGATACCATGATTCCACTCCCATAATCCTCTCTCACCACCTTTTTTGTCGTGCGTAATTCCCTTGTTAGTTTGACAAGCCCGGAAATTCTTTTCAAGAAAAATATCACAGGACATAACATTTTTATCACTAGGGCCCGGATTTTCCTCTGCGTGACTGCGCAGACGCGCTTTTGTGGTTCTAAATCAACTAACGATATGCGTAGTAAACGAATGACGTGTCTGACTCATTTAATGGAGAGTCGATTAAACAAAAGCGATTGTTTACACCAAAGCGAGTTGTGAAACAAAATTAGGCAGTGTGATAGAGATTTAGAGATGTCCGGAAAATCCGGGCCCTATTGATCACCATGTTTATTAATGTGAAAGATATGCAACCGGAAGGTGAGTCTGTTCGACAAGCCCGGAAATTCTTTTCAATACAAATATCCCAGGACATAACATTTTGATCACCATGTTTATTAATGAGAAGGTATACCAAGCTAGGCTATGGTATACCCCACCCCCATTTTCTCAACAATACCGGCAAAATGGCCATTTTTGGACAAAAATCTTTAAAATTCTCTACAAAAATAAATTGACGAAACATTTCTGATTTTTTTAATGAAAAGTGAAAATTCAGAACCTGACCAACAACACAGTACAAGTGAAACTTAAAGGAATATGCTTTTATTCGAAAAATAGGGTCTCAAATTTGGCATATTTTGTATAGAAAAACGCAACGTATGCCAACTTTGGGACACAAAATTTGGAATAATAAACGTCTTCCTGAAAATTTCCCTTATAAAGTATGATCGATCAGGTCCTGAACTTGCAGTTTGGCAAAAAAATAAAAAAAATTCGTGGCGCCGTTGTGGTAAACGATGTACCGTTGAATTTACCTTTAAAATATCACTCGGGACGTTCTAAGCGCTACCAAAATCTTAGGTTTAAATATCATATCAAAGTATAGCATCATGGCAACCTCAAAGTGCAAATAAAACCTCTATTGCAACAAATTCCTGTTTTTAATGCCTTTGCGCAAAGTGCCAAAATTTCAACGTTTGTTAACCAAAATATCTTTTGGTGCAGTAAAAATCAGTGTCTGTGTGTAATAGTCTGAATTTGGTTATCGTTTATTTGACAGGATTTACGTCAATACCCTTTGAAACCTAACAGCGATGACACAAATAAAAAATAGCATAAAATTACTTTATTTGCAGAGTTAAAGTTACTAACCGAAATTGCCCAAAGTCGATTCCAGAGTCGACCCGGAATTTTCAAAGTTCACAAAAACGGGAACAAAATTAGTCATATTTTTTTATCAATTTCAAATAATTGCGCAAGAGGAGTTTTCGCGGCAAATTATCAATTTAAAATTTGCGCGTGAGACATATTCCTATAATAAAAATTACGGATATAAAATCGTTGGACTTTCAATCTACGCTCATTTATCCGAAATGATGCGGTAAGGTAAAAGTCAAATTTTGCATGTAATTATTTTCGGTTATCCGAATTTAGAATATTTTTGAGCGAGATTTTGCTTTTACTAATCATTTTACTATTTTTGCCAAAATTATTCAAAATATGTGCACAATATTTCAAAATATATGCAAAATTTTCCAAAAATTGGCGAAAATTTTGTTAAAAATAAAAGTATTCAAGATCAGCCCTAATTTTTGGGTGCCATTTAAAATTCGGGAAAACTCCTGAAACATCCAAAATTCAGTCATCCAACGTTCCTCTTTACGAAGGATATACGATAAAAATCGTTTCGGATAAACGAAGGTTGACTGTATAAGTTTCTTATACCGTACTTCCTCCAATATAAGCCCCGGGGCTTATATTTATCAATGTCCCTCTAGAGGTGCTTCTATTGGAGGGGGCTTTTATTGGGAGAGGTGCTTCCATTGGAGGAAATACGGTAGCTTATTTATTTCTAACAAATGCTCGGCATTACACCCCATTTCCATCATTGCCGCCTTTCAAAAATCCTTTACTGGCTCGTCTTTTTAATTTTCCCCACGTTCCTTCCTGTTTTGGATCAGTGTTAGTTCCGGGAGTGCTAGCGGTCCCGGAAGATTGTGTTTGCGTATTAGCTTGCTTCGATCTACCGGGATTATTCACGGAGGTTTGGTTTACAGAAGAAGTTTTGAGTGCAGCTTCGGAATCGGAATCGCTTTCTTCTGGAGCGCTATTTTTCGGTACAAAGCCGGTTCCGCGACGTTTTGGTTTTACAGGTCCTCGTTGTTTCGGCTCAGCGATAACCGTTTTGTACTGTTGTTGTCTTAATGCTTCTTCTTCCGCCATTCGCGCCTCTATTGCTCTAATACGCTCTACTGAAAGCCCTTTTTAGATATAAAAGTTAGGGATGAAGTTATAGGTACTTTCCGGTAATCGGGGGAGGAATTTTCTTATAGATTTTCATATGAGAAATTTCTAAAAATTAGTCTGGAATACATAAAAGGTTCCAGAATTTTACTAAAATTTATTTCAGAATTTTTTAGAGCACTAAAATTTAAATTTTGGCGCGAATTCAAATTTGATTTAAAAATACGAAAAAAATTACAAATATGAATTAAATTAGATTTGAATTCCCGCCAAACAATTCAATTTTTAAGGGGTCTAAGAAATTCGGAAAATTTTTGCGATAAATAAAAAAATGGGCTTGCATAGGCGCCGGCAATTTTCTCGTTATAAAATAAAGTATACCGCTTTCGTAGTACGCTTTCCAGTTTGCTTCTTCCACGACGTACTGGCCTTCTTTCAGGGGTACTGTAATCATTATTATATTAAAGTAATTTTACTCCATTCAACTCATGGTGTGTAAGGAATTCAATACCGAGAACGGGATCGAATTACGCCGAAGCAACTTGCGGCCTTGGAGGCCCTTGTCTCAAATCACTTGAAAGCCTGTATCAAAGCGAAAGGAGGACACTTCGAGAAACCATGATTACAGTATTATAGCTAACACTCTTACCTACATTTTGGTATATTACATGCCTGTCTTACGTTTAAGAATAAACGAGTTATACTAAAAAACCGCGGGCAAGAACTTATGACTCACCCGGTAATGTTGATACAGTCGAACCTCGATTAAGTCCGCACCCTCGGGACAAGCCCAAAGTGCGGCCCTAATCGAGGTGCGGTCATTTCCAAAAGGAAAAGGGAACTCCTATGAAATTACGAGAAAATATAAAAAATAAGAGGAACTTAGGCTGAGTAGGTAAAAAATATAAAAAACGAAATTAAAGGAATAGCCAATAATTCGGGGACGAGTTAAGACGACTTAAGTGAGGTAAAATCCTTTATATTTTTGCGTTTTGTTCCCGTTCCAGCCCAAAATGCGGACTTAATCGAGGTGCGGATCTAATCGAGGGCGGACTTAAACGAGGTTCGACTGTATTATATAATTGTATTCAAAAACTCGTTTCTTTTCCGGTTAGAAAAATTGCATACTCTCTCGTTTTTCTCTAACCGTCTGCTCTATAGTAAGCAGTAGTCTCTCGCATAGCGCGAGAGTAAACAAAATTTGTCTAACCAAAAAAGGAACGATATATGGTCGATCGATTTTGCCGTGAATTAAATTTTGGACGCTACTTAAGTACCCCCCCCAACGAGCAAAAAAATTTTTTTTCTGGAAATCAGCTAATTAGGGGTATTTTGATGCGCTGAGTCCGAAAAAATTATTAGTTTTTTGATTTGAGGCGATTTTAGGCCAGTTTTCGCGTCGGGACCACAATTTCCGAAATTCTCATTTTTGGCCTAAAATCGCCGGGAAACATGTTTTTATGGGGTTTTCGACTACGCTGAGTCCGAATCTGACATTTGTTCTTGCTTGGTCCCAGCACGAAAATGTGGAATTTGACGTTTTTTGGCCAATCTTCAGTCAAAATGGCTGAGTATTGGCAAGGAACTCTCATAAATTCGGCATTTCTTGCCTAATTTTTCTTTTATTTAACATAATGACATGGCCCCCGCTGGGCACGCTCCAATCGGACTTAGTCTTAGGCAAAAGCTCCCAAACAACCCTTATAAGGCGCCAAACAAGCCATTAAGCTTGGGTAGTCGAAAACGTTATCGAAAGCGTAGTCGAAAACCCCATAAAAACATGTTTCCCGGCGATTTTAGGCCAAAAATGAGAATTTCGGAAATTGTGGTCCCGACACGAAAACTGGCCTAAAATCGCTTCAAATCAAAAAACTAATAATTTTTTCGGACTCAGCGCATCAAAATACCCTTAATTAGGTGATTTCCAGAAAAAAATTTTTTTGCTCGTTGGGGGGGTTAAGTTACTTAAGTAGCGCCAAATTTTGTGTAATTTTTGAAAATATTTCAAAATTTGCAAAATTTTGGTCAAAAACGTAAATTTTTAATACAAATTCAAAATCGCACAAAAGAATTTCGGATTGGTGGCAAAAAATTAGTGTCTAATTTCATGAACTTTTATCATTTTGTAAAAAAATTCCAAAATTATTCGCTACGCCCAATGGGCGCCGGCGAGCATATTGAATAATTTAGCCCCAGTCTAGTGGGTCCGGTGAATAATTTAGCCCATGGGGCAAATCCGAAGGAATGCAATAATTTTGATTTTGCTTTTTAGCTTCGCAACTTTAGTAGGAATTTGTGTTTTTGCATGATGTAGGCAACCGAAACAGATTTTTAACCCGATTGTTTCTGATTACTAATTTTCCGTGTAAAAATTGAAGTAAAAATTGCACCAATTGAAATTTTTTAATATACGGCCATTTTTTGCCAACTTGCGGTGCATTTTTAGATACATTTTTGAAGAAATTGAGCAATATCTGGGATAAATAATGAAAATTTGGCAAAATATCGATTTAAATTTGAAGTTGCGCCGTATTTTTGGTTCTTTCCGACATATTACCCTTTGGTTTGTTTCCGGCTAGAAAATTAATCGGGATTTTTTCCGATTAGCTAGGGATATTCTGGAACTGTGGTTGATCCCATTTACCGAAATTCCGATTTCCTTTCTAACCAGCAACACGCCGGGGTATACCAAAAATGACATGGCACTAGGATGACTGAAGATAAGATGGATACAGATTCTTAGCCATGGCTCTTGAAATTTATACATATATTCTTTAAATTTTATCGTTTGCGGAATCAAAAAAAAATAAAAATTGCCATTTACCTATTCTGATACGTGTTTTTCGGTCAGCATCCAGTAGTGTATGGTCGTCATCCGGTGCTGTAATACTTTCAACTTTAGGGACAAAATCTACTCTTAAAGGCGACATTTTCCTGTCTTGTGGTCGCCGTTTGTCTTTAAGATCAGCAGGCGCCAAACGATGGTGAGCAAGTTCGGTCAAATTCCTATTAGCGGTTGTGAGTACTCCCTCGGGAGTTTTTTGCATGGCTTTATACGCTGAAATCGCCGTGATTACTATGGATGAAAGCTGATAAAAAATTTTGTAACCGTTAATATGAATATCGTGCATTTGTGAGCATAGATAAATTATGCTACTTTGGTCAAACCTCGATATACCGTATCGGTCTGCTCCAGACAAAAATACGCTATATCGAGGTACGCCCAAAAATTGCGCAAACTTTCGGATTTTACATTTTTGGCTATTCTTCACATGTTTGGTATAAAATCTAGAAAAATTACACGGTTAGCGCATTTTATGTATCTTTTAAATTTTTGAAAAATATATTGAACATTCTAAACTGTTGTTCAAATTTGCGACAAAATTCTTAAAATGTTGACCACAAATTTTCAAAGTATTCTGCAAAATTTCGGAATTTTTCGAAAGTTGTAATTATTTTTCGACAGAGCCGAAAAGCACGGTATGTCATGGCAAAATCTTTTGTATATTTGACCTCGGTTTTCCTTTCCAGGCAAAATATACGGTATAACGAGGTACGGTATATTGAAGTTCGATTGTACTATGGCTTGAAAAATCCAGTTGTACGAATTTTGTTCAGCCATTGTAGTCTTTTATCAAGGCGTTATGTGTCCGTTTTTTTACTGTTCGGGCCCACGTAAAAAATTTGAAAATGCTCTTCCCCGTTGCACTTTGTAATGAATCCTATAGGGAATTCATAACAAGCGAGGCCCCGTCTGGTCGAGCAAGCGGAGATCAAGACAAGACGAGCCCCTTGCTGATTCATCGTTCCCGCTGATATATGCATCAGATGCTGTAGGCACCTCCGCAGCTAGTTTCAAACTAACATACAATTTATGCATTGTAAAATGAAAAAAATTACGTTTCATAAGCGCCATTTGTTTTTTTCTCTCTTCTTTGATCTGACGTAGATAGACCTCCTCAGGCGTCAGTGCTGCTGGGCGCGGTGGCCTTGACAGACCGTTTGAGGTAGCTCGTATATTTTCTCCAGGTAGTGGACCTCCAACTATATACTGCACCAGTGGGGCTGAAAAAGTAATATGGAGTCATTGTTATTATTTTCATAGTTTCAATGATTTATTTGGAATGATCAATTGAAAATTCTCCGAAAAACATCACTTGTTGCAATCAAAATTGGTTCCAAACAATTTGCACCAATTTGGTTGCACCCAGCGATGTCAATATTTCTGAAAATCTACTCTTCGAACAATAGGTTTCGAATCTTCGAGTCCACGGTGTCTAAGGAAGTCTAAAAACTCAAGATTCGAAACGCGGCGCAAAATTAAGACTCTTACAGATCGGACAAAACTGGAGATGCGGGAGTCGAACAGTCCAGACATAGGAAAACTGTCATCGATACTTAACCATAATGAAACAAGTACCTTCTCGTAGGTCGCTGCGTGATGGACGTCTACCTGGTTTGGGAGTACCTTCTCGTAGATCGCTGCGTGATGGACGTCTACCGGGTTGGAAAGAATCTTCTCGTAGGTCGCTGCGTGATGGACGTCTACCTGGTTGGAAAGAATCTTCTCGTAGGTCGCTGCGTGATGGACGTCTACCTGGTTGGAAAGAATCTTCTCGTAGGTCGCTGCGTGATGGACGTCTACCTGGTTGGAAAAAATCTTCTCGTAGGTCGCTGCGTGATGGACGTCTACCTGGTTGGAAAGAATCTTCTCGTAGATCGCTGCGTGATGGACGTCTACCGGGTTGGAAAGAATCTTCTCGTAGGTCGCTGCGTGATGGACGTCTACCTGGTTGGAAAGAATCTTCTCGTAGGTCGCTGCGTGATGGACGTCTACCTGGTTGGAAAGAATCTTCTCGTAGGTCGCTGCGTGATGGACGTCTACCTGGTTGGAAAGAATCTTCTCGTAGGTCGCTGCGTGATGGACGTCTACCTGGTTGGAAAGAACCGTCTTGTAGGTCGCCGCGTGAAGAACGTCTAGCTGGTTGGATAGAACCTTCTCGTAGGTCGCCGCGTGAAGAACGTGGTTGGAGACTGGATCGCGAATGAGTTCTGTGGAGAGATGGTCCTGAAAACAAACTGAAAATATAGAGGCGATTACGCCAAAAAATGTCTTAGTTTAAACAACAGTTTCGTGCTATAAGTTTCTTCTCATTACATGACAGTTGGGTTATTACAGACAGGCAGGTCTGTAGAACTCGCGTATTGCCCTAAGATCATACCGATTAGGATTAGACTTGCAATAAAACTTAAGTTTAGGCTTAAGCTGACCTGAGATGTCGAGACCTACCAATCTCGGTGCTGAATACTATACCCTGGGATGGTATACCCAACTTGCATATTCCTCCCAGCAGGGGCGCAGCCAGGATTTTTTTGGGGGGATACGTTTTAGTGGAAATTGCCATTTGGGGGGGGGGGGGTACCGGACCGATTTTTGGCCAAATTTGCACTGATTTACACTCGTTTTTCAAAATTTTCCCGTTTTGGGGTGGGGACGTACCCCCTGGCTGCGCCCCTGCCTCCCAGTATTTCTCCCTTTATGAACTAGCGGTCATTCTCTTCAAGTTTACTCGTCTACCAGCTAGGATCCGCTGCTCGCTGCCATCGCAGAGAGAACAGTACTAGTCTCAAGTGAACAAGTTCTAACCAACAGGTAAACGAGGAACGATAGACGGCCGTGGTAAGTCCGCCCAGGGCCCAGAAATTTCCAATCAAATGTAATTTTATCGTATATTTCACAGTTTTATTTTGAGTGGAGAGCGTAATACTGTCTTTTGATTAAAAAGTATAATACCATCTCTTTCATCCTCTCGATCCGCTCGTGAAGCATTACCACGGTCGTCTCTCAGACTTGTTCTCGATCTATGCTTGCGAACTTGACGGTGGCCATCGTCAACGCCTGCTGATGCTGGAAATTAACATTGAATTTGAATTGAAATTTTACATTAGTTGCAATTTAAAGTGAAAATCAGTATAAAGTGTATTTCGAATGCAAATTTTGCAATTTTGACCAGTCAAGAGTCAAACGATGCTAAAATGGATGACTTATTGCCGCTGTAGACATGCCTTCTTTATATTCTTGATTGTGTTGGCAATCATGCACCCATTTTAGCGTTATGTGTTTGACTCATTCTCTGACGAAACCTGAAAATTTGTTGCCCTTTACGGCAGGGTATTGTGCAAAAGTACAGAAGAACACAAAAAAACCAAAACGCGCGAATCATATTTTGGCCAGATATGGAGATATTTATGAAAAATATTCGTGATTGTTTCTATAGTTTTTAACCAAAAATAATGCCTACTAGAAGCTGGAGCCACTACGCATCCGCACATCCATAATACAAATATCGTTAGAATTGGAATATTTGAAATAAAAAGCATGATCCTCTTTAGAGACGTACTATGTCTGAGATTATATTGCTAAATTGTAAGCTCCGTATAGTACTATCATCAAATCTTGTATTAAGCGATTTTACAAATTTGTTTCCATTCAGCGCAGTTTTCAAACTAAAAGGAATACATTAAAAAATTATAAATATATAGAAAACACCCGAGATAAAACTTCGGCTGGATGACCTCATAATGGCAGAAACAGAGTGTGGCTACAGACAAACAGATTCACGCACATACTGAAGTTGGTTCGAACGAATCTGAAGTTGGTTTTTGCGTTTAGTCTCAAAAAATTATATTTTTTTAAAGTTCATTCCATCAAGTTCATTGCATCTCGAGAAAAAAAGCAAAAAAATGTTTTGAGCTAAAACGCAAAATCTAATTGCATATCCCGATTCAGGACAAAAAATTGGCTATATAAGAGTAATATCAGATTTGAGATAGGAAGCAAAAAATTTGGCCAAAAATATGTCCAAATTTGGAACACCCGGCATCAAAGGGGGTCACTATTTGCGCTCCGAATTTGGAACACTCGGAAATGAAGGGTTAAGAACTGAATATTGAGTATTTATTTTTCTAAGATAGCGTGAAGCTTCTAAATCATAATTCCTTCCGAAAATGCCGGCGCGTGCCAAACGGCCTAGAATGTTCTAGAAAAATATGAATCTGAAATAAGTCGTACTAAGGCATGGACACGGGACCAGGCACTAGACTGGAGAAACATGGAAGAGCAAAAATGCAGTAGAGGTATTTTTAAAACCGGTGCGGACCAGAAAAAACAAGAAGTTTACTCGATTGAGTGTGTGTGTGACAGGCAAAAGCCCCGTCCGCATCCATATAGGTGGTACTACATGATGTCTACTGCCAGGTATTTCATGTCAAGGCATTTTAGAAAATTGAGGGAGTTTGGTACGCATTAGAATGAAGTTCATATGAGGTCTTGTTTTCTAGGGTTATACGGGATTCTAATTCCGAGTTGAACATTCTATTTTTATAGCGTAAGATTCTCTTCCGGTTTACTTTTCCGAGGTAGAACCTTAATTCAAAAGAAGACTGGGGTTTGTCAAAAATATACTGCTATGTCTCGACCTATCGCACAAAATGAAATCTTTGAAAACGTAAAGTCTTCTTTCAAATTATTGAGTCTATATTCGAAAAAAGAAGAAGTGAATTTAACGGACAGACTGTTTTCACAAGCAAGTCAAGGTTATCAAGATGTATTGTGGACTCTGTGAGGATCATGCTTCCTTAATATCGATAAAAATATTACTAGGGTACGCCAACCAGTCGCGCCACTTGACTTGTCGCATTGAAGTATATTGAAAAAATTACGCAAAATAGAAAAAGAATCAGAGAAATTTTCTAGGAGACTACCTTGTGTTTTGCACAAAGAATAGAAAAGTGGCAAATGAACTGGACGCGTATGGGACGACTAGGGATACGTATTCTTTGACCCGTCGAGTACCTAATTATTGCAAAAAGTTGGGTAAAACCCTGTCGTGGTGCGTTTATTTATGGCCTTTCTGTACTTTTATTGGTAAAGCTGGGAGGATACTTTTGAAGATTTCTTATATTCATTTCTTTGCGTCACCGCTATCTTTTAGGACGTCCACTTAGATACGGATGGTAATATTCTCATATTTTTGCACCAGGCGTTTTAGGGGAAATATCACGTTTTGCCTACAGGACGTTTTGCCTACAGGACGTTTTGCCTACAGGACTTTTTGCCTACAGGACGTTTTGCCTACTCCTCATAAAAAGGACATTTTGCCTACTCCTCATAAAAAGGACGTTTTGCCTACTCCTTATAAAAAGGACGTTTTGCCTATTGATTTCGCCTACTCCTTATAAAACGGACATTTTACCTATAATTTTTATTCAAAAGGCTAATAACAACAGAAAATAAGCATAGTTGCTGTATTCGACGTTTTCCTAAACAGCAGCCTAAGGGCCTCAGCAGCCTAAGCCCCAAGCCTAAGACTAAGTCCGATTGGAGCGTGCACAGCGGGGGCCCCAAGCCTAAATCGTTGTTTTAACCCAAAATAGGAATTTGGGGCCGTAAAACGTCCTTTTTATAAGGAGTAGGCAAAACGTCCTGTAGGCAAAACGTCCTGTAGGCAAAACGTCCTTTTTATAAGGAGTAGGCAAAACGTCCTGTAGGCAAAACGTCCTGTAGGCAAAACGTCCTTTTTATAAGGAGTAGGCAAAACGTCCTGTAGGCAAAACGTCGCGCTCCGGTTTTAGGGGTTTCTTTTGAGTTCATTATATGGTTCTGATGAAAAGTTAAAAACTTAAAGAATACGAAAAATGTAAAGAATGCAAAACGTAAATTAGCGTTATTACTTGCGAAATTTTATACAAAGTAAATATTGCATGCTTCCCAAAATTTTTCTTACATTATCCGAAACATAAAATTTCACATGGATTATAAAGGCGAAACCACCCCCTAAGAACAAAGTTCGATTTCAAAAAACTGCCGTAAAGCTTTTCTTCTTTAAGTACTACCGTATTCCCTGTATTTGCAGCCATTGAAATTACCACCCAACCACTTCTAATTAGAGGCCTCTGGAGCTCAATTGAAAATTAGAGCCCTCTCCAATTTCCATACAATCTATATTAATTTTCGACCCCTGTAAATATCGCCTATCTGAAATTAGAGCCTCCTCTAGACGACATTTGAATCACCCCTGGGCTGTAATTACCGGGAATACGATAGGACAAAAAGCATATTATATAATAAATCCGGTGGTATACTAAATAACAATCCAGAAGCAAATGGTATACTAAAGAAAACTTCCTTATCTATTCAGTAAGACTGACGACGACGATCAATTGGCGTTCAATCAATACGCCTGATCGCTCAGTTGCGTTTTTATGTTCTTTGCGTCAATCGATGTGAATAGGCTCTCGGACCCACCCACATTAGCTAAACTGCCTAAAACTAAAGCTTCCCCATTACTGTCCCCTGCCTGCTTTCTCAATAATAATAATTTCCTTATACGCTGGCTCCTTCTTACTGCATGACTTTCACACTGATTAGAAGTCAAATTAAACTTAAGCTAAGATCGGCAAAGAGGAAACTGTAACAGGGAAAGTGATATTCCACCCTCAAAATCAGGACAAAATTATTTAATCTCGTTTACTTCGCGTAGAGATACGCCGCATATGGGCTGAATCGAAAACCCAGTGTCTAAGCTTTCGTTTAAGTCATTACATATTTTTTAGACTGTTCCAGTAAAACGATACAACTAAAAAGACCAGCTATGTAACAGACAACGGTACAATCGGCTTATCGGGGGGGAATGGTTATCGGGGGGGGAAGGGGAATTTTCACACAGCAAAAAATCAATAGGGGGGGCCCTATTGATTTTTTGAAAATTTTCAGGAAAAAAAATTTTTATACCAAAGGGTCCCCCCTATGGTATTTGCGAAAAAAATAATTAAAAAAAAAATTTTCCCAAAAAAATCAATAGGGGGGACCCTATTGTTTTTTTCACGAATTGTCATCAAAAATTATTTTTTCACTTAATAGGGTCCCCCCTATGGATTTTTTGGGAAAAAAAATTTTTTTTGAAATTTTTTTCAAAATTTTTTCAAAAAATTCATAGGGGGTACCCTATTGATTTTTTCACAAATGTATTTGAGAAAATAAATTTTAATCAAAAGGGTTCCCCCTATTGATTTTTTGCTGTGTGAAAATTTCCCCCCCCCCCGATAAGCCGATTGTACCCAGACAACCGCCTCTATACAGCGAGTGAGTGGCATACGCATCGATCTTCGCGCTCGACGCTAGACTAGAGAAAAGAATAGATAAAGATAACATTATTTCTCTGATTTGGAAAAGGTTTTCCTTTGCATTACCGATTCTGCAAACCATGGTCACAGATACGTATTCTGACAGTTTCGTGTCTTAATTTCAGATCAAGGTTTAAAAATCCACGCAAAAATTCCAAAATGTTACGTTTAATACACCGCTGATTTTTGTGGATTTTTTTTGTCATTTTCGTTTAGTTTTTTCCTAATTATTGGTTCGGCAGAAAAGTCCGTGCGGTTTTGTAGAAATTTTTTTTCATATTACGTGAGATTGCTTATGGGTGTTACATACCGTTTAATAGCCAAGGACTGAATGGTTATTATGGTTGATAACCCTGGTTTTAGCCATTAAAATGGTTCGTTTAATGGTTGAATGACAATATTGAAGAATGCAATCAAAATAAACATTAGATTGGCTCCGGTGAAGATGGCGTAATGTGGCAGATTCAAGCTCTACAGAGGATCATATCTTGCGTAACCTGAAACTCGATACGGTTATCTCGTGGTTGTCAGGTAATCACAATCTTTCTAAAACTTAATCTGTCTTCCTAATTAACGCAGTCGACCACCCTAATCCGAAGTTTATATTAGTTTGGTGCAAAAGATTCCGCGGTTTATTAAAATACATTTTCTGCCACATAACGTAAGATTGCTCACGGGTGTTATTTTATCTGCGAAAATCTCAGATATTCTATTGTCCAGTACTGTAGAGAAATTTCAGTCTAATAATTGCTTTTTACAACACTTTTTTCGTTTGATGGCTGCAGAGATATAACTACAGGGTGGCCCAATTTTTTCCCCTATTTGTTTTTTAATTATTGAAAAATTTTTCCAATCATGTTGAACTGATTTTTTTACATAATAAACTAGACACTTTAAGAATTTTTTGATACCAAACACGCCATACCATCTTTTTTTAAAAGTGCAAAAACACACTTTTAGAAAAAAGAATTTTTTTTGAGTATAAAAATTTACTGAATTTGGATTTTCCGTTTATTTTTTGTGGTATCTGCCGGTGATTTTCAGTACATGGGGATTTTCGGATGCGCTGAATCCGAATCTGTAATCAGATTTTGGCGCGAGTTTGAATTTTTGGCATTTTTTGGCATTATGTAAAAACACTTGTTTTTGTCAAAAATGATGTTTTTTGAGGTGATATCGAAAAACTGACTGCAGATTTGGAATCAGCGCAAAAAATTACTCTAGAAACGGTATTCGTAGAAAAAAATTCTTTGAAGTATCAAAAAATCATTTTTTTGCCCGAGAGCTAAAAAAATTGATGCCAAAAAAGTGACAAAAATTCAAACTCGCGCCAAAATCTGATTACAGATTCGGATTCAGCGCATCCGAAAACCCCCATGTACTGAAAATCACCGATTTATGGTCGAAAATATTCTCACATCCCCAAACTTTAAGATGTGCAGTGAAGTCGCACATCAAATTTGGCGGGAAATTTGAATGTTATTTGTTTCAATATCAGAATTGGACTGCCGTAATACCTGTAATTGCTCCCCCTAAAATTACTCCCCCCTATATTTACTCCCCCCCTCGGGGGGTAGTTGGAAAATTACTCCCCTCCCTAAAATTACTCCCCCCCTAGAATTACTCCCCCCCCCCAAAAAATGCGGTTTTTTCCAATTTTTTGCTCTTTTTAGCTAGTATTTCGTATGCCTAATATAAATAGACAAAATTTAGACAAAATATAGACTATTTTTAGCTATTTTTTAAAGTTATCTAAAAAATCAATTTTTTGCATAAAAACTCATAGGGGGACCCTATTGATTTTTTCGACAAATTTTTCAGAAAAATAATTTACAAAAATTTGGAGAAAAATGGCCAAAAATCCCTACAATTTTGACAAAACGCCAAAAATTTTCGCGGCGGGCCGCGAAAATTTTTCAAACCTCGCCGTACCTTCGGCACGGCGAGGTAGAAAAAATTACTCCCGGGATGTGAGAATATTTTCGACCATAGTGCAGCTAGAACATTAAAGATTCGTAATCTATTTGTTCTCTGTTCACCGAGCCAGAACATTAAGACATTTTTTGTTCGTGTTTTTAGGTCTAACATTTCATCTGCTTATGAAGGTTGTTGATAACATGCGAAACACTTCCGATTTTAAATTGGTTTCTGTGGCTCCCGGCATCACCCCAACTGGGGACAATCACAGATGCTCTATAACTACAACGCGCCAGATAGTAGGTTGTTGACAATAATCGGCTGGCTTGCATCTCTGACAAACAACAACTTGTTGTTCAGATTTGCAATACAGAGATAGAGAATGCTTTTCCACTACGGCAGACAAATGTTACTTTACTAAGAAACCAGTGTGCGTCTCTGCGTGGTGCGTCTGTCCACTGACGTTTAGACCCCTTCCACTGCTCATTTCCGGGCAAGTGATAGCTTAAAATGTTTGTACGGATGTGCTGATACAGATTTTCAAAAAATTTAGACAAAATATAGACTAAATTTTTTAGACCATTTTTTAGACAAAAATTTTTCTTTCGTCGCGAAACGCCGCGAGAGCGGCGGCGTGCACAGCTAGTAGACACACTATAGAGCAATCATCTCTGACCGCTCTATCAGCCGTTAGAAAAAAACGTTAGCTCGGCTAAGACAACGGAGAGCCTGCTCTCTGGCGCGCTGCAGTTAGAGTGTCAGGGTTGATTGCCCCCAACTGCAATGGTCGCCAGTGTCTCCCTACTGATACACTGTTGAATGGATTTTCTTACCTACATGTCGTTTTCGCAAATAATATCGATTTCCTCACGCGGTCTTCACTGCTCTATAGAAAAATAACCAACAAATTATTTAGCTAAAAATTGTGTTCGCTTTATTTTTTTGATAATTATTTTCAAATCCGTAATTATTAATAAGAACCATGTATTTAGGCAATTTACGCATTGGTTTGGCTTTTGTGGCTTTCGCGCTTAACTGTAAGTTTTTTATATTTATTTGTAAGTGCCATATAGCTTTTCGGTGAAAATTGAGTATTGGTCACTGACCTTCAACGCTTTTACAGTACCTTGAATGATACACAAGAACAGCCTTGGACATGCCGTTTACCTGATATGGGAGTTACGGCACCTCGTGAAAAACATGCCCAAAAATTGTCGGAAAACGTTTTCGGCCCATTTTTACTAGTAAAAAACATTTCTTGCAATATTTTGCGTAATTTACGGCCTTCAGGTAACGTAACAGCCGACTTGACAGAACGTTGCAAAGCGGGAAGTTTTCTCTCGCAAGAGGCCTTAAGAGCTACTGCGGACAATATGACAAAAATGGACGAATTACTATCAGAATCAAACCAATTACTTCAATTTCCACAAATCGCTCTTGGAAATTGGCACAAAAATGAGGTAGACTTTTTCCGTTATCGGAGAAAAGATTGTGAAGAGAAAATTTCTATATGGACTTTTATAAACAAATTTTAGAGTGTTACAATTTTTAATTTTAGAGGAACACGCAGAAAAATATCTAATAACTTTGAAAAATAATGAAAAACTAGTGATCAATTATTACAAATGTGTAAAAATTAAGAATAAAAATATTACTGAAAATTTGTCGACATCTAGTCAAAAAGTGACGAAATATCAGAAATTAAAAAAAGTTCTTAGAAATGTTTCAGGAATAAGAAAATGTGTTTTTTATAAATATGCAAAATTTTCTGCAATCATTCTATGGAGTTCTCCTGAATGGAATTTCAGAAAGAATTTGAAATGAAGTAGTATTTGCAATGAAGTCGAAAAGTTTATATTTGAGGTGACTAAAAACGAACCAGGAAATTATGAGGAAATCTTCAAACTCGCCAAAAAAGGGGCATAACTTAATTTTGTAGCTAATTGTCTTAATTTTGTAGCTAAAAGTCTTAATTTTGTAGCTAAAAGTCTTAATTCTGTAGCTAATTGTTGTATCTAATTTATTTTGAGCTATTCCCGGCTATTATTGGCTTATATTTTGCACCCCTTATAGGTTTTCGACCCCGCTGAATCCGAATTTGACATTATTTTTGACCTAGGATCGACCCTAAGGATCGAAACGGCCAGCCTAAGGGTCGAAATCAGCTAAACATCTCAGTTTAAGAGATGCAATACATGCATTATGGGTAATTCATATACGCTGAATCCGAATATGACCTTATTTTTTACCTAGGGTCGATCCTCAGGATCAAAACGGCGACCCTAAGGCTCTATAGTCGCTCAAAATCCGCAATACAGGGCACTAATACATGTGTTATTATGAATTAGGACTCGCTGAGCACGAATCCTACGTTGATCGACTCGCTGTAAATATTATATTTCATTCATTTTTTTAACCCTTCATTGCCGGAGCCATAGACAAAAGGCAAAATGTCTGCATTACCATTAGCTTTCCTTTTGGTGAGCTGTCTTTATCAAAGTCACATTGTTTATTTCTCTTTTCTGTGTGATTTATTTACAGAAACACTCTTTGTATGAATAATGAACATTCATTCGTTTCTTTCTTTTTGTGAAGTCTTTAGCAAACCAGCATCGTATCCGAACGGATACACTCGGCAATGAAGGGTTAATTAAGGACACAGAAATAACAGTTGAAGAACAATCTAACAGAAATTAACTAAACAATTCAGAGCAGTACCAGCAATTTTCGGTCTTTCAAGTTTCCTCTTCCTCTGCAAAGGTTTTGCACTAGCATCTGGCGGATAACTGAGGATCTTTAAATTGCACATAAGTAAAACGATGTGTTGGCACATTCTGAATTGATGCTATTTATGAATCAAGGATAAATATAAAGCTTTACCTTTTCTTGCGTCCGTCTGAACAGCTACACGAGTATACGTTTGGCCAATAGAGTGACTTTGTGAGATTCAAAATAGAGCGACGGATTTCTTTGTAAGCTTTCCAACTGGTGTAGTTGTGTGCCATGAGTACATTATACATCTCGAGAACTTTGCCTTCTTCAATTTCTCTTGTACATAACACATAAGTATCTTCTCCAGTTATTTTCTTACAAAATGGGTTTTTTTGCTTCATTAGATAGGCATTCCGGTAGAGAAATGGCGGTATTTTAGGTAAGATAGCAGGCACCTGAAAATCAATGCCTAGCCTCATTTTCACAATAGTCATTCAGCAACATGAATTATGTTTGTTGATTACTTACTTGTTCCTCAGGGCGTCCACTCCAGTTACTAAGTGTGTTTTCCGCCATGTGCAAAAATTCTGTTAATCCTAGCTTCTTTCGATAGGTGACTTTTTTCAGAAGAGCATTGCGGCTTTCGAGACCATTGTACAAATTTTCTGTACTATTTTTCAAACAATTTTTCTATCGAAGGTATGTAAAATTCGGCCAAAACATATTCTTTTCCGGTTATCGAGATTTCAATGCCCAAATATGTCGGTTTGCCGTTTTCGCAGGTCGAGATCTCGCGCAGGTGCAAATTTTGCGCGGTGGCCCCAAAACAAAAGTGGCTTATAAGGATGAGGAAAGAAACTTTTGCTTTCGCACTCCAGCACAAGTTGCGCTCCTGGGGGCGATCTATATCAAGTGCTCAGATGCTCAGATCTGAGCATTCTCTAAGCGAAAAATGTCTGGCTTTTCACAATTGCACAAAGCGTCACTATTTTCTCTCTCACATCTCTCTTCTTATTTTGTGTTAGACACAGAATGCTCAGAAAATGAAAATGCTTTGTTAATTTCCTCAGACGTATTTTCGTCTGAGCATATACTCAGACGATTTTCCAAAATTTATAAGAGAAACATTTAAGTTCCTTACGTTGAGTAATTAAACCGAACACTCGTTGCTAGACGTCCGCCCTTTATGTTGTTTGTGGGTCGATTTGGTGCTATTGTGCGGCGCACCAAAACGACTATTGCAAAACGAGAGCGCAGAGAAGATATGTATCTGCCCGGTTATTTCCCACTGCCGCTTCCTTTCCTTTCTTTTCCTTTCTAATCAGTCAGACAAACACTTTGAGAGAGAGCACGCTATTTATGAGAGAGCCAGACATTTTTTGGTTAGAGATTCTGAGCATCTGAGCATCTGAGCACTTGATATAGATCGGCCCCTGCGCGAGATTTCGATGACCAAGTAAGGCATCTTTGCTGTTTTCGGTGGTCGAGATCCTGCACAGGTGCGAATTTCACGCGTCTTGGTGCTTCTGCGCGACACTCGCACCAGCGCGACATCTCGACCTCGAAAAAACGCAAAAAGACATATTTGGGCTTCGAGATTTCGCGCAGGTGCGCGCCTAGCGCGGGGATCCTAGGAGCAAAGTTGCATTTCTCACCCTGATAAGGAACTTTTGCTTTTGGACCTTATTGAGGACCTAGTCCGATCGTTCAGTTAGCGTCGGATTCGTGCTCAGCGAGTCCTAATTCATAATAACACATGTATTAGTGCCCTGTATTGCGGATTTTGAGCGACTATAGAGCCTTAGGGTCGCCGTTTTGATCCTGAGGATCGACCCTAGGTAAAAAATAAGGTCATATTCGGATTCAGCGTATATGAATTACCCATAATGCATGTATTGCATCTCTTAAACTGAGATGTTTAGCTGATTTCGACCCTTAGGCTGGCCGTTTCGATCCTTAGGGTCGATCCTAGGTCAAAAATAATGTCAAATTCGGATTCAGCGGGGTCGAAAACCTATAAGGGGTGCAAAATATAAGCCAATAATAGCCGGGAATAGCTCAAAATAAATTAGCTACAACAATTAGCTACAGAATTAAGACTTTTAGCTACAAAATTAAGACTTTTAGCTACAAAATTAAGACTTTTAGCTACAGAATTAAGACTTTTAGCTACAGAATTAAGACTTTTAGCTACAAAATTAAGACTTTTAGCTACAGAATTAAGACTTTTAGCTACAAAATTAAGACAATTAGCTACAAAATTAAGACAATTAGCTACAAACCGAATTAGCTACAAAATTAAGACTTTTAGCTACAAAATTAAGACAATTAGCTACAAACCGAATTAGCTACAAAATTAAGACTTTTAGCTACAAAATTAAGACTTTTAGCTACAAAATTAAAACAATTAGCTACAAAATTAATATTCGCCCCCAAAAAGTCTATGCTGGCGGATTGCTCGCTCTTGACACACAACTTGACGGCATCATTCATACTTTTGATAATAAGTAGGTTTTAAGCCACATCTTAAAACCATATCAAATATTTTTCATTAAAAATGTTTCTTCGGAGACATTCGTTCGAATCAACGTTTGAAACTCATTTTACCTCTGCATTGACCGATTTTTTTCTTAGTCATTAAATTTTATTGTAAAAGTGAGAGCAAAAGTATATTGTTAAAGATTGGCAATTTTGAAAATAACCCCGGATACTTTCTTACCAAACCAATACCTATTTTCAGGAATATGACGTGGCACTCAATAGCTGAATGGGCATCATTAGCTGATCCTGAACAGCTAGCTAAACAAGAATTAAAGGATACTAAGGAATCTGCTATAAAAATTAGTAACCATACAAATGGAGCGAAGAAAAATGTTGCGGAAATGCTCGCACAACTTCTTAGCCAGGAAATGCGATGTTTAGATTCAAATGATAGTGCAAAACTGAAAAGATTGGAAGACGGAATAAAAACCCACATGGAATCTTTGGAAAGTTTGCTGGCAAGTGACAAAACAGTTAAAGAACTGATCGAAGAAGAATTTAAAGATGGTTTGAAAGCCTACATCAAAAGCGTAAAGGTGAAGATGATCAAGGTAGTGAGCAAAAAAGCTGATGTGAAAAATGACGAAGAGACCTTCCAAAGTGCTTTCTCCACCTTAAATTCAAAACAGTAAATTTTTAATGGTGTTTACACTATGATTATGTTTCGATAATAAACAATTTCGGAAACCTAGAAGTTGCAAAATTTACACCATATTATATCATGTACTTCTCGAAATACAGTAGTGACTTATAGATAATTTTTAATGAAATAGGTTAAGTTTTTAAATTGGAAGAATTTATACTTTTATTATTTAGGCTTTTTATAATTTGAAACATCTAAAGGGATTGAACCCAAAGCCACAACATTGTCAATTTGTCAATTTTTATATACCGTAAACCAAGGGTGGACCTTAGGCGCCTGGACGTCTCTCTATACTTAACTACAGTGGCCACACTATTTCGTACATTATACACAACAACAGGCACAAAGGAGCTAGTGATGAAATCACGAATCATCATAGGCAAAAATCGGTCCGCCGGACCGATTTTTGTCTATGCTGCAGAACAAAGGAAGCATATTCACTGTGTAAAAGATAGCCATTGATTTTTTATTTCATTGTGTATGTCTACGAAATAGTGTGGCCACTGTAGTTAAAGTATAGAGAGACGTCCAGGCGCCTAAGGTCCACCCTTGCCGTAAACTCTCTAATTTAACCCCCCTCTTGTTTTACCCCCTCTAATTTTGCCCCCTAGAGGTCGATCGAGTAATTATACCACCCCTCTAATTTTGCTAAAAATGCCAAAAATTCAAATTTTTGGTAAAAAATTTGAATTTGTTACCTATTTTTACCATTGTTTGCAAAATTTTCCCAAATTTTGCAAAAATTTGCCAAACTTTTGTAAAAAATGGCAGAAATTTCGAAAAAAATTCAAATTTTTTGGGCGGGAATTCAAATTTTGAAAAAATTGAATTTTTTTTTTAAATGACAAAAAATGAGGAAAATTTTTGGAATTTGAGCAAAAATCCCAAAAATTTTTCGCGGCGCGCCGCGAAAAATCGATCGGTTTAATTTTACCCCCTCCGCTCTATTTTTACCCCCTCTAATTTTGCCCCCCTGGAGGTCGATTGAATAATTCTGCCCCCGGGGTTTAAATTAGAGAGTTTACGGTATTTTTACAAGATATTCACATCCACAAAAAATGCATCTTACAAGGTAAGTACCAGATCTGTCAAGATCGAGAGAATACCAATAAGTACCAGAATGACAGTTCTGGTACTTCCCTTGTTAGTGTTTTATGTTGAGAATGATAATAAATGAATGATAGATACAAATTTGATACATAAAAAAACTCCGCGGCCGACCACATGACTGCACTTCCCGAAAACCGGGGACAAATACATTACCGACAAAAATCCCAGGTTACAACACATCCCAGATTACAACGGACAGCTTTAACTTACTATAAGGATTAAAGACAGTAATCTAATATATAAAATCTTATAACATTATGCAAACGAATTGCAGGATAATGTATGGTATATTGTCATAAGTTATTTTATGGGCAAATTTGTGCCGAAAACGCCTTTTAGCGAACAAATTTTTTGATACATATCGATATCCAGTCTTAATATTTTGACATTTTTTATCACTAGGCTCACTTTTGCCCAAAAACAGTCATGTTTCCGTATATCACCGCTATTTTTCTTGTTAATTAAAATTTTTTTCTTTTATTATCTTTTTAAAACTCCCGTTAATTGAATTAAATTGTGACAAAAATGTGTTTTTTGACCCACTTTTCCTTGTTGGTTTCCTAAAAACAGTTTACCCGATTTTTTTGAACAATTAAGAGGTTAAAAAATCTTCTCAAAAATTAAATAACATTAAATAACTTTTACAGCATTACAAGCTATAAAAAATACTATCCGGAAATTCGTGCTGAATAAAAGCATTTTAGTGCAAAAAATAAACCACCAAAAAACCTGAAAAGCTGTTTGGTGAGTGAACTTTTGGGACATCCGGTTTTAGAGTAAGTGTGTATGTGATGTTTGAATACGTAGAACACATGTAGTAGTCAAGGTATAATTTTTATCTTTTCAACTAAATATGTTTAATCTCTCAGCTACATATAGGATAAAAATATCCTGGATAACTTGAAAGCAAAATTTGCGTGAGGATTTCCAAACTTTCGTCAACGTAGCTTCGTTTTTCCGGTCGGGTTGTGGGGCTTCGGATTAATTTGGCCGAGTCTCTCTATTTCTTGTTCAAGAGTCAAGTTTGCGTCATAATAGTGAATGTGGTACGGCGCAAAAGACACCCATCTCATTCCAGAAATTGGGTCAATTCCCTCCTTTCGATATTCGCTGACTCCTGGGGCAATGGCTGAGTTGATTAATAGCGCAAACACAAAGACATACATGAACATCTTTATGGTCAAATATCGTAGGATCGGTAACTGAAACACATTATTATTATTAAAATTTTTACTGATACAACTTAATAAAATTTGATTTTCCATTCCAAAGCTTAAATACGATTAAAACAATACAAAATTAAAACATTTTCATACCAGCTGGCAATAAATGTAAATCGTGGATAAAACTGCAAGGCAATCTTCAGACTTTTGCATAGAGACTGTCTGTTGTGTATTGATTCGGACTGTGTATATTGATTCTAAATTGTACTCTGTACTACTACTCCTTTCAAAGTCCACTTCAAAGTATCATGGATATGGGCGACATCTTTATCAAATACTGAGCGGAACATAGAATCGTCTAGACGTTTTGAGGGAACAATGTCATAAGTTTTTTTTCAAAAAAGACACTTTTCGGGCTTGATCGCCAAAATTTGTGATTAAAGAGGAAATTTCCATACGAAAAAATCCGGATTCAAACCATAGCCACTAACATTTTGTTACGTCTTAATAATTGAGCACGAAATTTATTAACAATATTGATTAAAAATAAATCATCAAATGACTGTTAACTGATCGCCAGATATCCTTCGAGTTTAACAGTCGGCTTGAGGTTACCAGGCCAAATACAATTTTGAGCCCAGCCCAGTATTGCACCAACTCGGATCATAGAAAAATCACAATTTTTTCTGGAAATGTACCGAATTCCGATGCCACTTTTTATTTTCTGTGTTTTGTACCATGGCATATCATGCCATTTACGTTTCCTTTTCGCATTCATTTATTATGATTTATTTATAGGATTTACCTCTTTAACGTTGGTACAACATAATAAACTTTATTCATCGACAGATCTCATAACGTATTGTAAAGTACAGAAAAACGCGTCAATAAATGCGTGCAACCGGCAACAGCGGTAGAAACCAGGGATGG